>JAUUEB010489399.1:0-10761 GCA_032362205.1 Clione limacina | reverse complement strand
GATTATTGGTTTACTTTCTGTTTTACATCACACATAACTTTAGAAGAACATTAATTATCAACTTGTTTACTTTTAATCCCCTTCTGTTTATTCGATTAGTTCCCCTTGTCAATTACCTAGCCTGATTGGCTTCATTTATTTTCTAATAAAGTTGACAGTAAACTTTCAGAATGATTTGCTATTTCAAGTAACAAAAGAAAGTCAAAATGTCCCCAACGATGTATGCCTTTCATTCAGAGTATCTTTTGGCGAACTGTGAGTTCTACCTATATTGTTAGACATGTAGACACAACGACTGAACGAACTATTTCCCCAAAGCAAATTAATCCTTATTGTCGTTGTCTTTTTGGTCTGGTAGTAACATAATTTTTTACTCAACAGAAGGTGCTGAGTTCAAATCCCACAATTAGCATTCAATTTGTAACGAACCTCAATGCCCCCAGTCTCATTTTTATGACGTTTAATGACATTCTTTAATTTGTTTTTATATAATATGCTATTGAATTACTATGCATGAATTATAAAAGCATTGTAAAATGTGTTGCTGTGCTTTATTCATATATTCCTTCGGTTATGAACAAAAATGTAATTTCTTAAAAATAATTCAATAAGATTTGAGAACATAGGTGAAGTAAAAAAGCAATTGACGTACCTAAGCCTTATGGTAACATAAGGTTTAGGTGTATGAATGAGCTCAATATATTGTACGGAAATATGCGCATACCATTAAGTTTCCATCATCCGTATCCTTTTCACAAAAGTCAAAATCACAAGGTATGAAAATGTTAAAAATATCCCAACTAGACCGCTCTTTTTTTGGCATTTTTAGTTGCCTTTTTTAGGTAACACTAAGTGCATTTAAATGTTAAATTGTACAACATAGAGAAATATATAGAAATCGGAGAAAAGAGATATTAATGTTAAGTTCGGGGCGTAGAGGAAATAAGTATAAAGAATTGCGTAGGGATGGGCAATACTTGTGGCCAGCGTAAATCGGGAAATATTGGAATAAATTGGAGTAACTTTTATTAGATTAACAGCAATAGAATAAATAAGGAGGAGAAAAGTGAGAGATTGGAAATGTGTGAGTGTATACGTGAATGGTTGAATTAGATAGTGAATACATGAATAAATAAGTCAGTTAGTGAGTGAATAACTGCGTTAATGGAGCATACATTATTCATTGAATGAGTTTTTGCATTGATAAGTGAGTTAATGAGTTATCAAGTGAGCTACCAAGAGAGTGAGCAAGTGGCAAATTAGTTAGTTAGTTGGTAAATGTGATTTAAGTTTTTATTCTTAATTATTTATTCTGATTGTTAACAAAAAGCCTCTGGAAGGAAAATGTGATTTAGTTGCCGGATGTCCTTAAACCTGTTTATTTAGGGAAACTCTCATTATGAAAACAAACATAGAATTCTATAACTCTTAGTGTAATCTAGATTCATCGGATGTATTATAATATGTTATATTTATCGCATTTGTAATTTCAGAATAACCAGACGGGTAAAGGAATAAAGAAAAAATCCCAGACACTTGCAGATCAATTGCACAAATAGGACACGTTATATTATGTTCTAAAAATTGCATCAATTCATCCATCTCTGTTTCAAAGCACGGAATCTTCCGGTTATTTATTCACTTCCGGTTTTTTCATATCGATTTCGGTATATATCTTCCCTTCATATCGGGTTTAAGTTTATGTTAAAAGTGTGCCCAACGTGACACTCTTCGGATTTGCTGTTTGTTGTGATGAATAATAAATTATTCAATAATTAATATTAAATATTTCTCATTTTTTCTCATGTGTTAGATTTTGTATTTCTTTTTTAAAGATTGTTGTTCTAATTTATTGATGGAGTTGTTTAATCGTCTTGTATTATTTCATTCGCTATGTCATTCATTGTATTATTGTATTTGTTTTTGCTTTTTCTTGCTGAAAAGGCGTTAAGAGCCAATGATGTATCAGTGAAGTGTGATTACAACAACAAAAAACAGCGTCATTTTGTCAGTGTTTGTCGCGTCTGTTGATACATTGCTGTCACAATATTCCGGTGTATTATTTTGTGAGTTTCATCCGTTATGATTTATATTCTTGTCATGAACTCCAAACGTTTGACTTGATTGAGTTGATTTTTTTTATTCATTTATTTTCAAAGTTATTTCTCTTGCTGAAATCATCATTAAGCGGGGGAAAGAATAATGTTTACATTTTTTACATTCATTCATTTTCGATTTAGCCAACATTAAATGTTTCTGATCGAAACAGTGCTTAGGAGACGATATCCTATTTATCCTGACTTTTCTTTGAAAAGGGTTGTGTCTTCTATAGTAGGCACCCGTCTGTCTCAAAAGACATTGGTTTAGCGCCCTCTGTTTAATTATTATCCTTAACGTCTTTTACATGCCCTGTAGTGACTGTTCAGCCCAATCTTGGCGTGGCAATCAAGACCACATTATATGTTGCAGATTTATTTGGAAGATGGGTCTTGAACCTGTTCTTTCATTCTTGTCTTCCTTTTCTCGTCGTTTGTCCACGATTAGGAGCCTTTGATTTGCCTCTCATTTCATGATACCTTATTTGACTGTGTGTCTCCAGTTGACACGGTCGTTGCCAATATTCTCACAAATCTTTGGTTCTGTCAGTTCCATATCACGCTTGCATACATCTTTGTAACGTAGCAAAGGCCGGCCCAAGGGGCAAATCCCTGTTACAAGTTGACCAAACAAGTTGTCTTTTGGAATGCGACCACCCTGCATCCGATTTACGTGGCCTAGCCAGCGTAGACGGCGGTGGGTGAGCATAAGGTGCATGTTTGATATGATTTATTTGCCAAGGGATAGGTTGCGTGCCATGGAAGAACCTTAGTATGTTAAGTCATCAGTGACAACGAGTTGCTCAGTTTCTAAGGTGATTTTTTTCTTTTACATTAGCTTTGGAAATATCACAGTTAGCATTGTTCCCCTTTTACTGATTGTGACAATCCGGCGCAAAGTCAGGGGGCATAGGAGAATGCCCCCCCCCCCCAATTTTTCGATCCATAATTCTCTAGATTTGCACAATTCTAACATATTTACAAAAGTGAATTTTGAATCTCACTCATCAAACTGCAAAGCTGCCTTCACTTTTCCTTCGGTTCGTAAATAGTCACATATTTGGGATCGAAACTTTAATATAACCTTCCACTCTTAAGGCGTACATACCCATAAGTCATTTCCAAGGGCGTCTTCCGAACATCAAATATAAAATATCAATCTGATTTTATCTTTTGTATTTCATTAAGGAGGAGCTTAAATGTTTATACAACGAGATAATCTTATTCTCTATGTTTTTATGTATCAGAAACATTTATATCTCTATACGTCATGTCCGGGTGATTCAATCAATTCGTTTTTTTAGTTCTACGCCTGTGTTCGGTCGTATGAAACAGAGAAATATTTCATCATCATTATCGGACGTGAGGCTTACAAGGAAAGGTCAATCATAAAATAAACCCAGAAATGAATTAGATTCTCGAGTTAATATCTATGCATTTATTGTTTTATTCTTATTTTTTATTTATTCCCAATGACAGCAAATTTACTAGAGACACTTTTTATTTAATTTAGCCATCCTGACTATGAACAAACCAATGTAACAGATATCTATGAAACCTCCGTTGTTAAATCTTCTGTATGAAAAGCATCAGCCTAAAAAGCATACCAGTGTTCTTAATTAACGATTCGTAGCACATAATTTACGATATAAAAATACAATCTAGAGGCATATTAATATGTATATGGTGAACATCGTAATGTGAACGCTTACCCATGTTAAAATTCACCCAGAGGCACTACAAACAATACTTCAACATGTGCTTTGAATTGTTTGATTGCCGAAGATTTTTTTCTGCACAGTGTTAAAAATACTTTTATTCATGGTGAGCTAGTTAAGATGAACTCCTAACTTCAGAACTAATGTTCTTAGAACGAAGATATTAGCATTATTAATTTTAGATTTTTGTTCGATCCAATTATCTTCTGTAAGAAAAATGAATAAAATTGATTAAAGCTTCATGTTATTTTCTATGTTAATCAACGTGAAATTGTTTTCTTAATCAGTATATCGGCATGTCTATGCTCTCACACATATGCGTCTTTCTAATTCTCTAAAAATCTGCTCTAGTCTTTTCTTCAAATCATAATATCGGTTTACTTAAATCCCCATCAAGGATTTTATCCTAACTGACCATAAGAATTTATGTAAGATCGACTTTTCTACTTTGCTCAGAACCGTCTACCAAATTCGTTGACTGAGAACAAAGCCAAGTAATTGTTATTGAAATTCATCAAATGGTTGATTTCAGATTATAAACTCTAATCTCAGTTTTTTTTCATTCGGGCCTTCAAACTGAATCATAACACTGCATCATAATTGCGTCAGCCATTGAAGAAAAGCCTGCTATTAAATACCGTTTTATATCATTTGAAATAACTAAAAATGAGAATACAACGATAAATGCAAGTTATAAACGTGAGAATCCAATTCATTTTTGCATTTACTTTAGGACGGAATTTCCTAGAAAATGATGATGACATATTCCTCTTTTCAGACAACCGATCACAGACGTAGAGCTCATACAAAACGACTTGATTGAATGGCCCGTGACATGTCATTTTTTTTATTGTTCATAAATCTTTCTAAACCTCAAAAGCCTGACAAATATTATGATCCCGTTTTTTTTCGGGCGGTTGCTTTTTATCTCGTTTTATAAATGGTTAAACTCCTTCTAAATAAAAAAACAAAATATAAAATAAGATTCATATTTCATATTTGATGCCTCGAAGACAACCTCGGAGCTGAGTGGCGAGTATGTCTGTCTGGAGACTGAGATATTCTAAAGTAGACATGAAGGCAGATTTAAAGTTTGGTGTGGAAGTATAACAGTAACTTGACGGCTATTGTTCGTGAAAGTGTTACCGAGTTTTTTTGGTGATATTTTAGGGGTTATGTTCATCAATGTTGTTGTATTGTTAACGATCAGCACTAGCTTCATTCACTCTAATCTGTAGCTCCAAGAATAAAAGATGAACCAAAATCTAACATAAAGGCTTTGGATGCTGGGATAGGTGATCCTTCGTAACGTTTTCTAATAAGAAGGAACTGGTATTCATATTTAGAACTTAAAGCCCTAATATCATTTGTGCAAGAAAAGAAGAATATTTTGGGCTATTACTTTTCATACAAAAATGTAAACGATGGAGATTTCATTGATATTGGTTCATGTGGCCTTTCTTTGTTGTAGTCCCTAAAGGTTCTTTTAAAAATGGAGGACGTAACTATTTGTCATTAGTATTTGTCTGGACATGACAACTATGGCTATGATTTGACAGACATATATAGATATATATGTCACACGCGACCATAATGACATTGATGTCTATATTCTGTGTAATCGAGTGCCAGTAAAAAGGCCTTTTTTAACAAACATCTGTTTATTAAGAGGGTTTGTAGTACAATTATTAACCAGTATTCATTTCGTCACTATAAATCAAGAGATGAACATTTAATTTGTACAGTA
Organism: Clione limacina; assembly: GCA_032362205.1. Lineage (NCBI taxonomy): Eukaryota > Metazoa > Mollusca > Gastropoda > Pteropoda > Clionidae > Clione > Clione limacina. Next base: position 5,200 of record JAUUEB010489399.1, on the reverse strand, counting down.
ACTATGCAAACGAAAGAGAGCCAGTTCCTGTAGATGCCGTTACTCTATTCAAAACATCAACTATAAAAAAAATACCAAATTTAATATATGATTGACAACTAAAACATTATGACATAATCTGTGTCCTGTTAAACTTCTGGCAGCATGTCTGACAGGTCAATTAATAGTATGAAATTTAGTTTTATAACCTTGGTGATTTGTACAAGGGCCTTCATATTTTACCTGAGAGAAAAAAGAGTTGTGTTCAATGAAGATAACTCAAGTTTTACAAATAGTTTCGTTGATGGTCTTGACAGCCATAAAACCTTCTGCTTCGCTGATCAGTCATGCCATTAATACAATTTAATCATGCTTCTCAACAAAAGCTAATATTCTATTGGAAATTTGCCTATTCACTGCTTGAGCCCTATAGTTAACGTTTACAAAAACTAAATGCTCATGGGGAATGCTTACAACAACATATATAATAAGTTTTATCTGTGTCCGTGTCAGTATTTTTTGTATTGAAACTTGGAGAATACATTTTAAATGTGTTTACTTTTAGCGCACAGTAAATGTGTCTGAATAAGCTGAAATATTGTGAATGTGTTTAGGCTAAACGTGCATACGAACCTGGAATAATTTTTTCAAAATATTAATAAATAGCTCAAGTTCCAAAGATACAGTTCAGAGATTTTTGAGCTAACTTGTTAAAACTGATTTCTTATTTTCCAGATAGCTTTCATTGTTGTGCCATTTTTGTCTTTAGATAGTTTACCTTTTGTAAAAGTCTACTTCCTTTTGAAGTGGTTTGATGCCATGACTTTAATATATCTCTTTTACGGCTTACAATTTGCATTCACTCATTTTCGATTCAGTCATATATATCTTTAATATTTATGATCGACAAAGTTATAAGGCAACGACATCTCTTTGATAGTAACAAGTGTGCCAAATACTAATCCAAATAGATAGCCTGCGGTCTTCAGTACAAAGGGCACCAAGGATATGAACGAATTGACGTCAATGATGCAAAATGTACATTGCTAACAGTTTGTTTTATGTGTTAATAATGTGTTTTTCAAAGCAATCAAACACACCACAAAAAAATTTAAAAAGTCATGACTTCAATCGCATACAATCTATATCAAATGAAAGGTTAAATGATATTCTTCCATTTATGATATAATACAACGCTACGTGATCATAGTCAAACATGAAATGCACACATATAAACTGTAGAATTAGCCCCTATCGGACATATGATAAAAATTTTGTTCTCCTAAAATTGATCGATAGAGATATTTTTATTTCTTATTGATTCATGTTTACCTTTTTTGTAGTTGTAAACATTATTCTTTTCACGTGTCTTCTGCACCGTCGTTTCATGACGACAATAATGAAAGCTTTTGTATGCCAAAATAGCAACCTGGTGTCTGCAACATAAGCCCCTAGAGGTGACTTATCTAGAAGATTCTTCTATGTTTCTCTCGTGTACATGCATGTTAAAGATATTTCTAATTGATTTCCTTATTTGCCATTCGAGCTACAGGATAGACATTTATTATTCATCTAAATGACATCGTACGACATTCAAGATTGTATTTGCAGCCTCTTTCTTCATTAATGAAATTATGTCTAGTGCATGCTTCAAGCAAAAAAGGCTCCACAATTTATATAAAGTACTTCATCGGAAACGCTAGTTTGGTGTAGAAATAACATCCCCTTACTGATAAAAACTGTTATTATGCATTTAAGAATCGATGAGATACATCGATGCGTATTGTCTCGTTTAGTTATGTTCATGAAGTGGCATATCAAAAGGACGACATTCTATGGTTTACAACCGACACTTAATAAACATGATAATACTGTATTCCTTAAATAATACGATATTTGATCAAATGCATCATGATAAGACTGATATGGGAAATACAAGAAGACCAATCCCTTACAAATGGAGAGAATGATGCCAGAGAATGGAACGATGCAAAAAACAGTAGTTGAATAGATGTGATATTAATCACTTACAAGACATCCGTCTAGACGTATAATAATGGGTCAAATAGAATAACAATTTTAATCTTAATCATTGATGGGTAGTCAATTAACACAGAGATAGTAGACAGGAGACTGCTGTTTTGTTTCCTCAATAGTACAGCAAATTAAATTATACTCCCGATATTGAAAAACATATTCTCGGTTCTAAGTAGTTAATTGTAATAGATTACAATAATTGATATCAATATCATTTGAGACAAATATCATCATCGATTGATCAAAAACAAATTGTAAAACTTTTTTGTATAACGTCTGCTAATTTCTTTATGAGGTCTGGAGGTTACAATCGGCTGTTATCAATAACGTACCACAAATGCACTGAATGACAGTACGACAGGCCCTTTTGTTTTTATGTTTTAGGACAAGAATCGATGATTACGACATTAAAAGGGATATTTGAATGACTTGATTAAGACCTTTTTACAAGATATTATATAATATATATAATGAAAAGGCACAGAACGTAACTTACAATAGTATACTTACATTTGTCTCGTCCAGTTTCGAATTGTTTAATGTCCATTGCAAATGGTGTGTTGGTCGAAGTGGACCCTCCATTACATAACTAATGTTCGTATAGCAAAGACAATAATATTTTTTTTTGCGAATTGTTTATTTTCTGAAAAAATATAATAAAGCTCAATTTGATTCAAGGTAAATGATTATTAGTGTCTATATTCATCAATTGAAATTGTTTTTTAGTATCAATCTATCGTACTGTATGTTTGTGTTTGAGCATCCATTCATCAATACAAAAAATAGAGATTAAAACAGCAATTGAAGATGACACCAGTTATCAACTAAAAGAAAGTGGCGGCAGATATGTAATACGTCATATCACTTGGTTGAACAAGTTTAGTAAAAGAAGATATAAACGAACTACGTAATCGATTTACAAATGATGGTCAAAACATATAGACTATAAACTCGGACAGTGCTCAGAAACGCAATCGAGGTGAGACTGGTTGTCACGTATAATTCCACTTCAAGGACAATCAATGAGAGTAGTTTGTGCATGATTAAAGCCAACACTGATCGGTGTCTTCTCGGGCCTTCAATGAAAACATTAGTTTTTAGAGAATAGAATGGTGTTGATGCCAATTTTGGTCAACTTGCTTGCATATAATAGCTTAAATTGGCATAAAACACTTAATATCTGGAGAAAATTATCACAAACATTGTCTATGGTGATATTTGTTTTTATGTCATATACTACGGTGGTTTATTTTGACTCTTGTTGCAGTTGGTAATGATTATAACTATGATGATCAATCTGAGTATAACAATTTTCCCTACTTAAAAGCTCGTAAGTTGAGGATCAACAGTAGAACCTCTATTTAATCTGCAAAAGCCTGTGATCCTCTACTCATGATGTGATATTAGATATCCGGTGAATTGTGATATTCTGCTTAAGAAGTGTACTGAATTTTGAAACTATACTTAATGCAGTTCACAATCACATCTATTTAACTGATGATCTACACTTCAAGTAAAAAGCGCCAAAACAATTTTTGTTTTTACGAACATACATTAAACATCCTTTCTATTACATGCTTTGAAAAATCTAAACTTATTTTTTTTTTCATAAAGGTTATGAACATGCTGAATAAGACAAGGCCTTGTTTGTCAAGATACATTATCAAGAAGTTATCAAGAAAACTAACCCTACCACCTAATAGTAAACCCCGTGTTATCAAATTTATTTCTTCTGCGTAATTCAATATAACAGTAATAATTTAAAAAAAGAATCAATGGTCGAAATAGATTAAACACATAAGTTATTCGCCATGATAAAAATATACCTCTACACAATATAATTGTGCGTGGAATAATAGTGCGTGGAATAATTGTGCGTGGAACAATTCAAATAATTAATACAAATAAACAAAGAGCTTTAATCAAAAAAGGATGATGGCAAAAGCGATTATCTAAAACACAATGGCGGCTGATCTCTGTAACGTCATGCTGTGTGGTTCAAGAAGTTAACAACTGTCAATCGAACTAATCGATTTCAAGATGATGGCCAACCCTTTGAAACGTTTTACTCAGACACTGGTCAGAAATGCAATCACAGGAAGATGGGTTGTCACGTGCTAGGACAATCAATGAGAGTAGTTTTTGCATGACTTCAGCTCACACTGACCAGCATCTAATCAAGCATTCTATGAAAATATCGGTCTTAACCTAGAGAAAAGATGGGTGTGGATGCGACCTTTGGGGTAATTTCTGGGGTATAATAGAGTAAACCGGTATGAAACACTTGACATCCGGAAACATGATCACAAACATGTTCTATAATAATATCTGTTTTGTTGTCACTGAAAAAAATCTCAGACTATCGCAGGTCAAATGCATAACTCGGAAACGATATATTATGTTCAAAATCGCATCAATTCATCCATCTTTGTTTACAAGCACGCAATATGTTGGTTATTTATTCACTTCCGGTTCTTTCTTCTTGTTTTGGGACGATCCCCTTCCCCTCTTGTGAACTTGTATTTGTATTCTTTAATTCGTTTGTATAACTTTGTTTTTTGTTTCCCCATTTATTGTTGAAAATGTCGTTATGAGTGTCAATGCGGTATCAATGGATTGTTATTACAGCAACCAAACTAAGAATAATTGTGTAAAAGGTTGTGCCGTCTTTTTATACATTGTTGACACAATATTGCAGAATATTTCTAAGTAAATTTCACACGTTAAGATTTTGTCATGAACACCATAACGAAATATGTCATTTTAACTCAGTTGTTAAATCCTTTTGTATTTAGTCATTCATTTTTTTTTTTTATTTTGATTTGCTTAAATCATCACTTGGATTGTCAATCGGTGATGAATACAAAAGCAGAATTCAGAATCTCTTTTTGTCTATATGAATCTGTGTCCGTTTATAAACACAGAAATTAAAACTAAAATGTTTGCATTTATTCTAGCTATTGAGCGCAAAAGTGCGCAGTGAATGATTCTAAACAAACTGAAATGTTATGAATGGTGTATGACCTAATGCTCTAAACTTAATTGTATTAATCGAAGGGATTATACATCCCGAAGTATTTACCGGTTATGGAAGAACAGTTTGTTCAGGTGATATGTTATAATTTATTTCGTAATTGCCAGAGAGCGTTAATTGTATTGACGTATATAATTTTATATTGTTTAC
>JAUUEB010489398.1:0-18894 GCA_032362205.1 Clione limacina | reverse complement strand
GTTATAAGAACTACGTTATATTGAGGTAAAACTAATAGAGACAAAGAGGGGAAAAAACTTGTGCTTTCGAAAAACATACGTTATTTCGAAATCTACGTTAAATCGAGTTACGTTATATCGAGGTTCGACTGTATTTCTAAAAATAGACTTAGACAAGTAATAATAGTGAAACATGAGACCATGGAATGAATGAACAAATAACAGCTGTAAGAATCATGAACAATGTATCAAACTTAACATCTCTAATTAGAAATTTATAATCTAAAAAAATCGTTTTATTCTTTCTGTGATTGGCATCTATCACATATGGCAACTCAATTGATTTTAACGTTTTGTTCTTGATAAAATCATCCCCTTTTTGTTAAAGTTCTGTCATGGTATATGGCAAGTTATATGGCAGTGAGGTTTTGCATATGACATATTTGAAACATTTTAATTTGTGCTCAATAATATATGTTTAAACTAAAGATCACAAAAAAGCTTAAGGGTGAATTCACTTAATTTGCCATTGCTATCCATACAAAAAACAACATGAGCCTGTTACTTTGGTAACACTATTTCAAAGATAACAAACTAATTGCAACCATTCTTTCATCCTCAAATACACAAAACTGTAGAATGAGAAAAAGAGTGGAATAAAAGAAGATCATGCTAATAAAAAATAAGTTTACAAGATTTTCAAAGTGTTGAATTTATCATTTCTAATGAGCACTAATAACTTGTGACTGACAGGCAGCTCTAAAACAGATGAATAACAGATGAATATCAGATTATATACAGAAGATAATATTGAAACGCTAGGTATAAAGGTATCAGGTTCAATCCTTAATAGTGCAACATTGATTCTCATCTATGAGGCTTAGGCATTGAGTGCTTGTTAATATTCTAATCTCCATCCGACAAGAACTGTGTATGAATTTCATTTCCCTTACAATAAAGACCAAAAATAGTAAAAATAAGTATTATTATGATATCTATGAGTTTTGTTGAAGATTGGGTCTGACGCTCATATAAATGTTATAAATCAACAGATTATGACAATGGTATGATCAAACTAGGTTTTGAAATAAGAAAATAAAAAATTAATGCAGATTAATAACAAAATTAGAAATTCACGAAACATATATTTTTGTTAAATATTATTAATTTTAAAGAAATTTGTTTTTGAAGGCCAATATCAAAGAGAAAAATAAATGTGAAAAGCTGTTCAAATTCATCTCAAGAGAAAATGGCAAAAGCCATCTTGAGGAATATAAAGCATGAGATTCAGCTTTGGTATCAAATGTTTGATCACTTTGGTAAACATATCAAAGCAAACGTAAAACAGCTGTGAACATTTTTTTTACTTTGTAGTCAGCATTCAGAATTATAAAAAACTGGAGTGACATTGACATTTGTGAACACTTATTATAGCTTAAAAAGATGTAGCAAAAGAGGATATTTTTATTGCTAACGCTCAAACACATTATTCATTGTGTGCTCACTTCTGATGAGAATGCAATGTCAAACTGTGAACACTAAGTTCACTAACTGTGAACAAATCACTAAGTTCACTATCAGAAAAGAATGATGGTTTTAGGTGAGTGGCATCTTAAATGTGACTTGATCTATGTTCTGAGCCTGTTAACCGTTAACAAATCACACCAGTCCATTGGTCATGAAAAATGCCCCCCCCCCCATAATTTGGTTCTGTTAATCCAATTATTAAGGTATCTTACATGCAAATGAAAACAGTGCACAGTTATTTTTTCCTAGTGAAAAGGGGTATGACAATATTAATGGGTTTTATTTTGGAGACAAACACAGAGATTAAGCTGCTTTTAAGGAATAACCAAAAATGAAAATGAACACATCCTTTCAAGCAAAGTTGCAAATAACTGATGCATCTTAAAAAACATTGCCATTAATTCATAAACCACCTTCTGCTGCTAGAAAAGAAAGATTTAAGACAATGGCTGGGATATATGCATCTTTTTGTTAAACTGACAAACTTCCCTCCAAGCAAAATATTCACATCAATTAGTTAAACAAAGAAGAAAACATAGAGAGATAAAAATATGGTTTCATAATGTGATACAAAACCTATGCAACTTATTTGGTGTATAAATATAACAATGTAACTGTTAAAAAAGTACAGCCAGACCACAGCAAACTACATCAAACATGAACAATTTAGAGTTGAATTTATAGCTTGAATAGAGAAGATTTCAAAAAAAAATTTGTATCACAACCTTTACCAGAAACTTTATATAGAATTTTCTAGAACGGATATTCTAGACTACATTTCCTTAGCAATATACAGTCAAATGAGCTTTATCCGAATCTTCCATTCAGCTAAAAAATAATGATTAAAACAACTAAGGAAACGAACCACACGAAAACACAAACAACGACAACAATTAAAACTAGTTACAACAAAATCAACAACACCAATAGAAAAATCAAACAGGCATATGATAAAATTAAATATTGGCATTTTTTAGGGGAAAATGGTGTAATGTAACTTATCACACTAAATCGATAATTTTATGTCATAATTTGTTCGGTTTAAGCATGTTTGGCTTTATTTAACAATCTATGAAACACAAGTCTCTACATAGAAACTAGAAACTTGATATAGTTCAAACTGCTCATACACACAGAACTGATAAAACTCATGAACAAATGTTTGAGATATCAAGTTTTTAACCAAAGCATTATCAAGTCACACCTCTTTTATTCTTAACCTCATAAAATTCCCTTTTCAAGAAAGACCTACATAATTACATATAGTGCTAGGCTGCTCACTAACACTAGCACTTCATGTGCATTAAATCATTTCAACCAGATACACCTGAAAGATCAATGGTCTATATCTATAACTATAACTCTCTAAAAAATGTTTACATTTGTGAGGATTTCTAAAAGATTAGATGTGTGGTCACAGTTTTAAGACATTTGTACATTGGGACTGAATATTGAACAACTAGTGCAACAGGAGCCGCCTGGACAGTGTGTCTAACAGGCCCAGGAATGCATTTCATACCAGGGCTAACACATGACTTCCTTAATTGTTCTTGTTCAGAAAGTAAAGTAAAAAGTAAAGTAACCCATACTCATTACTGAGCTTCATGTAATCAGGAGTTAGAGGCCCGACTTTTTAGACAACAGCAATTGAGATAGTTTGTCATTAATTTCCTCACCGACTTTACTTCTTTTGACCTAAAGAGGTTAGCTACTTGTTTTCACAACTGGCCGCCGCGCCGGGTCGACAGGGGATGTTTTTCGAACAAAAAATATGGTTGAGGCCCCGAGGCTAGAGCTCAAACCCACAGTGTTCTTGGTGATAGAATGTCGCTCTAACCAACTGAGCTATCTACAGTTAAGAAAAAGATCCCAAAAAGGAACAAAACACTTATTGGCGTGGTTTCTGTAAAATAAGTTTGTAACAACCATTGAGAATGAACTAACGACCTAAGTGTCACTAAAAAAGAAGGCAAGAAATCACAAGTTGACATGGTCTCTGTATGAAAAAGTTTGTAACCACTCTTAGAATAAACACCTTGTCTCCGGTGTCGAAATAAATATCTCAAATGAATGCAGTAGAGGGAAATTCTGATTATTTGCCTAAATGCATATTCAAACCGAAAAGCATTTTTAAAATAAGTAAGATTACACTTTTGAAAAAAGGATCAATAGAATACATAGTAAAATATTCAAAAGATTAATTAAAAATCAAAAAATTTATTAATTCATGCCAAAAGCTTAAAAGCAAAGTCCAGTATGTCCATAAACAACATACTAAAATTTTGTGTTGTTTAAGTCAAAACTTTGGCTGTTATCCTGGTGCATACACACAAACAAAACACAGCAAAAAAACAGTCGTTCAATCTTATTATGTACACACATGGGCAATGAAAATTTTCCACTATTCAATTTCATCCAGCAAGATAAATCCCATGAGTTAGTTAGTACAAATTCACACACCAGTTACTAGAGTCACAGTGTTGACAAATGTGTGATTTTAAAAAAAGGGTCCTCTTGGTAATGAAACCCAGTTAGTTGTATGCTTTTTTGTGAGTTGTTATCTTTCAGCCCACAATTCACTCAACACTTTGAATTCAGATCAACACATTAGCTATTGTTAAACGAAAAACCGGTCACTTTTGACTTATGTTTTACTTTTATCACTTGTTTCCCATTCCAATAATTCCTAGATTTAGTCCGGAGGAGCTAATGTGAACGTCCAATTCTTACAACACCATGTGAATGTTTTACCCTGGCCAGCATACTCTCCCGACATGTCACTGATAGAACATCTCTGGGATCAGCAAGGGAGAAAGATCAGTGCTCATAATGACATCCTACTGTTCAGCAACTTTAGCAAGCCTTGTAACACAATACCATGGAACAGGATAGGAATACTTAGCGAGGTCGATGAGAAGAAGATGCCAAGCCATTATCAGGGCCAACGGAGGCTTATGACAGAATTTACTTTCATGAAATTCTTTGACAAGACTATGTCATGAAAATTGTTGACTACGTCATTGGATTAAGTGTTATCTGGATAATAAAGGTAACAAATTGTTCGCAATAGATAAAAGTATTATTGTTTCAATTTTATTTGGTTTACCATATATATTAATTAAATATCTTATTACTTGGAAACTTTTGATTGCCCATGTGTAAACATAATAAAACAATGCCCCTTCGGTTGTTTAATTGCACCCTGAATAACAGATTAAAGTAATAAAAACGATGGCAAGTATCTGGCATTCCTCAATAAGCATAACTTTTTAAGAAGAAACATTAAGAATAGACAGAAACTACAGACAGCAATAACAACTTCTCGTCACAGTTCATTACTATTGCAAATTCAAAAAAGAATTAGAGGTTAAATTCATCTTGAGCTAGTGGCAACATTGTTGTCAATCAAGATCTTTAACATCGCTAGCTCCATTTAGCTCTGTGTTATTGCCTTCAGTCTGGTACTGGACAAGTTGCTGTTGCCACATGTCAGCGTAGTGACCTCCACCGTCTAAAAGATCTTGGTGACTGCAATAAATCAATTATTAACATTGAACATTCTTTGATAAGTAGAATTAATCAGTATAAATAGTAATTGCACATGGGTGGTTGTCAAATACATCAGCTTTTACAGTAAACTCTCAAAACAATGTGTGCAAGTGGTTCTGCCAGCCTTTTTAGGACTACATTCTTAACTTTAATTTACATGATTTTAAAAAATGTTCAAAAAATAAACCTGTTGCTTTTGTAAACTGGAAACCAAGTTCTATCTCTTGAGATAGGGGAACACAGAATTCCCTAAGATTAACGTAATGAGAGAGAAATTACATGGCAAATTGAAAAAAAATATTTATCTGACTTCTGTTATGAAATGTAAAAACAAATTCCTTTTTTAGAAAAATCAGCAACATGTTGCACCTTCCTTAGAAAGATGTCAGTCACATATGATATTTAAATCTCAAAACTGAAATCTCTGTATATGATCAATGTAAATGTTATTGTTTCCTGAAGACCCTCATTAGTATTCTTTCATTTCAGTTAGTTGCTTGCAGGTTTTTTCTAAATCAGATAGTTTATAGGCTTTTGGATTTCTTTCAATGTATTTGTCATTTTTAAAATTCTTACCAATAAAACTAAGTGACTCTAGGTTAGGTAAATATAACTAAGACATTGTTCATTAGAATATAACCAAAAAAAATACTCACGTCCCTGCCTCTAGGATTTCTCCCTCATTAAGAACAATAATTTGGTGAGCATGTATAATGGTGGAGAGACGATGTGCCACAATGATGGTAGTTCTGTTCTCACACACTTGTGCTAGAGATGACTGAATATTTCTTTCTGTTTTAGTATCCAGGGCTGAAGTTGCCTAATAAAGGGAGAAGAAAGAAGTCAACTAGATTATAAAATACATTTCATAATTATCAAAAAACTGTGTAGGAGCTTACACTTAATTTTGTATTTCGTTTGATACTCTTCACTTAAAGATTGGTCAATGATTCTAATCTTTTAAAACGTAAACCCTTTTTTCTCTTTGTGTGTTGCTTATCATTTATTTACTAAATCAGGGTTCTAAGTTTTAAGTTAAATTTATGTATGTTATGGGAATGAAATGTCCTAATTTTAAAAGGATTTTAATGTCCTCATCCACACATGGTAGGTAATATAAGTCGCATTGCTATTCGGATATTTTTTCATAAATCCTACCAAGTTAAGGTATTCTGACATCAGACAGACCTGTCTTAGCATGAATCTCTTATTACCAGGCATCAGGCAGACTACTGTTTAATTACCATTATAAAAAGTCTTAGGCCTTAACACCCAAAATATGGCTCTCAATACTTAACCAATGGCTACCCAAAAATAAAAAATTTAGAAGAATTTGATCGCCTAAACATAACCAGAGTCCTATAGTTTTTCCTTGAAAAGGAAATTATATAATCATGTCCTTACTTGACCAAGGTGAAAATAGGTACCCAACCATAGACAGTGAAAATGTTTATACAATGATAAGGATTAAAGCGCTTAACAGTCAGCTGACATGTTTGTGTCCAAGGAAGTTAGGGATGTACTTGAATGTCTTTGTTGCACATATCAATTAGAGATTGTTAAACCCATTTTATCATTATCCGTATTTTATAATCATTCTCAAAAAGTTTCTTTACATAGCATTTGAAATAATGGCAAGAAAAAATCAAATGTTTTTTTCTCTAACAAATGACACTTAAAAACAGTCTGTTGTAACCAACCTCATCTAGTAACACAATAGCTGGGGCTTTTAATATTGTTCTAGCGATGGCTACTCTCTGCTTTTCTCCTCCACTAAGCTTGAGGCCTCTTTCACCAACCATTGTTTCATATTCTGGAGAGAAAAAGCATCCATACGTCATTATACTGGAACAAAAAGTTCAAGGTTAAAATGTCTATGAAAATGTTTATGCCATATCAGCCAAATATCTATTTATTTGGTGAGCCTGCTACCCTCTTGAACAAATTCAACTTGGTCTAAAACAAACAAAAAGGGCTGACCCTGGAAAATACTTTGCGCACTTGTGTTTGAAAATTTTTGTGTTTCCCTTCAACTTAATAGATTTTTTTGGCTTCTTCATTTCAGAAGTCTAACCAAAAATTAATAGTTTTAAATTCCAGGCTAAAGCTTATCACATAGTGAATATGCTATTTCTGTTTGCACTGTGAAAGGAATCATTGCAATGCTGTTTTTTTTAAACGCCCAAGAAATAACTTTGAACAGAAAACATACAATAGCTTTTTATTAAGAAGGAACACAAAAATAATCTTAATGGAGTAACACACTTGAAATTTGGTTTCATACATAATAAATTATTCACTCAATGTTCAATGATTGTCCATTCTGCAAAAAGTGAATTACTGCTTCTTGGTAACATTAATCAACAAGAAAAAATATTTTTTGAGCTTGATTTTTTTAGGAAATGGAAAACTTGTATCAAAAGACAGTATATTGAACAATCAAAACATATTAAATTAAATTAATAAATGACAAGTTGAATATCAAAATCAAAGGTGAACGCATGTCACTGCAATGTTGCTTACAGCAAGAAAAACTACTACAATTGAACTTGCTCAGCAGCCACCTGTGGTAAGTGGCCACCTTTGAGCTCGACCATTCAATTTTATCAGTATAACATTCATTTAATGTCAACATGCTGTAACAGGCCACTTGCAGTAGGCGGCCAGTTTGGCTGTTGATAATCACTGGCCTCCTAGAGCAAGTTCATCTGTACTACTATATGATAGCAAATTAAGACAAGCACATTTTTGGACTGGTTGTGATTCCCGGAAACAAGTCTCTTGTGAAAGCTAACTTCCTGGATTAGCCAAGAAACGGCTTTACAGTACTTGTACTTGTACACACCGCCAACATTGATCAGCAACTAGAGGCGTACAGGAGATGGCTCAGATCAGCAGAGGTGAGTTTGAGAGAGGGCCATTGTAATTTCATATGCATCTACTGATGATATTTGCAACAATTGAGACAAATTTCCCTTGTTTTCAGCTATAATCATAGTGAACAGAAGAGAGCTAGATTGGATACCTAACTGATTTCTTCAAGATATCAAAACTTTCCCCTATCCAGACTGCAACCAGCTAGTGTCAGTGGCAATGGTTTTTTGAGGGGTTTTTTATTACACAGATCAGAGAGTGAAACTGCTATCATGATAGTTCAATTAAGAATAAAAATCAAGTCAAGGACTGCTTTTATTTTTACTCCATACAATAGCCTTTTTGTTGAGTACATCATAAGCCTGCTGTTATCAATGCTCGTTTTCTATTACAGCTATTTACTTGCTGTATCTCTATTTATAACATGCTTCTATGAGATACACCTTTTATCTCTCCAATGCTCTCCTTGGTCGTCTGTTATTCTTGACGCCAGAGTAACATAGACATTGAATTATAAAGTAAAGATCATATATGTATTGTGTATTTATATTTGTAACTGGTCACCTGGATAGCTATATTGGCAACAGAGATTACTGTGTCCAATTGTTAGTTATCAGCAGTGTGACTAAATAGTTCCAACTTCAGAGGAAAACCAGTGTGTTTACACCAGGACACAAACCTAGGAAACATTAGTTCTTAATTCGATGACATATACATTACACCATTGCCCATCCTAATTTTCTTATGATTTTCCATGCACCAAGCTTTGCAGTTTTGGGGCAGAGAATAAAGTTGCTACCCACTCTTTTCTGATATACAAAATAAATGCACTAACAGGTTTGAAAGTTACACACCAACAAAAGGGATGAACATTCTTTTTGACATCATGAAATCTTGTTTTTCAACGTCAAACATTCAAAACTCAACAGCATTGTTACTATTCAAGTTATTGCAGAGCAAGTTAACATACAAGAAGAATGAAGAGCCAATCTGTTTATCTATTCAAATGTCTAGCAAGTAGGTGCAAATTAGAATATATTTCATGGAATGAAACTGATATTATGAGCCATAAAAGGTGGACCCTTTTTGCATAACCTGATAAATCATATCTATACCATAAAGAGCTCTTTGTTAGTCAAGGGCTTTTTTGGCAGTTTGACAAATCTTGATACATATATATATGATCAAGAATTTGGATATAAAGCATAAGTAATTAATAAATCAATCAAATTGTTTAATTACTTTTAGGGAAAGTAAGAATCCTGGCATGGATCTCAGCAGCTTTGGCAGCATCCTCGACTTCAGCCTCATCTGCAGTATGTCGCCCATAGCGAATGTTGTATCTAAGGAAGTCAATGCATACACAAATGTTAAGCAAAAATCCAACATTAAATCTTTCAGAGTCAAGCATTGTTTTCTAGTTTAGGTTTATTTACATTTCAGATTTCTAATTTATATTTCCTTCTGAAATGCTGGCTGTAAGTTGTTCTAAGGAAAAAAATTCATAGTTATGTACAAACAATGTCTAAATACACTTCTACATTTCTTCCTTGTAACAGTCTCTGATTTTGTGGTGGTAAATTTTGCAAACTGGCCTCAAATCACACAAAACCAACCTCACAAAAAAAGAATGTTATGATTCTAAACCTTGAGAATAATGATAAAAACAGACTTTCTTAGAGTGTCATGTTTGCATGAGGTAGGTTGCTCTTTAGTTGGTTCCAGTAAGATTAAGCACTAAAATATTTAATTAGAGTACTTCATACTAACCAAACTACATCTCATTAGGTTGTGACTTTTATTGTTTATCAAATAAAAACATAGCAAGTTCAGTGACAAGTAACCTTTATACTTGCATACAACAAATAGGGGTGTAGATATCACTTCTTCTATCACAAAGAACCCTGCTGGTTAGATCTCTAGCCTCGACCAGATTTTGTGATTGAAAATCATCCCCCGTCGACTCTGCGGTCAGTTGCGAAAACGAGTAGCTAACCTCTTTAGGTCAAGCAAAGTAAAGTCGGTGAGGAAAGCAAAGACAAACTACCTCAACTGTCTCAAAAGTTGGGACTCTAACTCCTAATTACCCGAAGCTCAATTATGAGTACTTTACTTTACACCAAATAATATTAAAAAACACTAAAAAAAACTACAGAAAGAATTATTAACAATTTTGTTCTAATTTCATGATCTCTGAGATGAAATATTTTTGCTGATAACAAAAGTATAATATACCTGATGTCATTATTGAACAATACAGTGTCTTGAGGAACCACTCCAATGCTTTTACGAAGAGACTTTTGGGTTACCTTAAAATTCAGATCAAATCAAATGAACATCAATACAATAAACTAACAATTAAGGAAAATATGTGAATGTCAAGAAATAAAACAGTGGGCCAAATATTTGTTGAAAGTAAGAAAGGTTTAAACATTTTTAATATATTAAAGTTAAGTTTAGTTAAGTTAAGAGGAGTTTATTGTCAAAAACATATTATGGTTGCATTATACATTATACAAATTAAAACCTACACATTACACAAAAAATACCTAAACACAGAATGAACATAAGCAATAAAGCCATACCAGACAACAAGGGTTCCCCAAGTGAAGGAAAATAAGCCACTACCCAGTGCACTACCCAAGGCTGGGCTGCAAAAAAAAGATAATTTGTAACTTCATGCCCTAGGGTAAGGGAACTCTTATTTTTCATTTTTTACTTATGGCATAAAGTTATTGAAAAAAAAACTAATTGTTCTAGTGCGGATGGAATTAAATATATTTCACCTTAAAAATGAAAACATGTTAGGTGGTAGGCAATTAAATGACCAATAGATCGCACAGCTTAAATTTGGTTTAAAAGTAATGATAAAAAATGTCAGTACTTTAAGCTACGATTAAACAAAACAGGAAGATTACAGCAAAAAGTGGTGCATATTGAAAATCACTTTGATTCAAGAGCTGAGAATATTTCCCCAGTATCAATATTGAGACTTTCAATTGTTTGGAACTCAAATGAGAGTCAAAATGTTACAAGATTTGCAACAATAATAACACAAGCATTTGGAAAGAGGGTGGAAAAATGGCTATTGCTAAGTGTCTCAGATGCTTTTAATTCGTGATAATTAAAGTGATGATGAGGACGATAGACATGATGTTTGACTTACCTTAGTAATATCTTGGCCATCAATCTTGATACATCCTGACTGTACATCATAGAATCTAAACAAGAGGCGCACAATGGTACTCTTTCCACTACCAGTATGACCCACCTTAGGAGGACAAAAGAAGTGAATCAGAAAACTGAGCAGTGAAATAAACATACTGGTTTTTGAAGAGAAGTTGTTTTAATACAGAAATAGTAAATAACACATTTAGTACTAGTTACACCTGTGTCAGAATCTGACCGCCCTACACACTTTGGATTTAGCTTTTTATATTCTTAATTAGACATCATCCACTGTTAAGAATTAATTCTAGTACCTCCCAGGAGATTGAGAATTTTTCTCCAGATCGGTGTTTCCCAAATATGTATAATGTGAATATTAAAGATATTGACATGAATTAAACATTCTTATGTGTTTAAATTGGATTTTTGTAAGACAGTAGTTTTTCTGAAAACATATCAGTCCTATAGAAAGCCATAACCATTCGAGTTCTCATCTAAATGACTTTATTTTTGTTCCAGATATTCGCGAGAGTGCCAAGATCTGAAATATATAAAAAAATAAGGAACCTTTTTGGGGGAGTGTCACATTTCTGCCACCAACAAAGCCCAGCTAAGTTTTGAGAGAGATGAAGTGATTAAACTACAAACAAAACAAAGAAGGTGATCATTCTTTAGACAGAGAGATTAGTTAGATATTGACCTATCACAGGAATACCTGTTGGACTGAAATGAACAGAAAGATAATTATGAGTAAATTTGAAACCATGAGTAATATGTGAAGTATTTAACAGGTCAAGAAATATGTAGGCACTCACCAAAGCATATGTCTGTCCACTTGGAACAACAAAAGAGATGTTTTTCAAGATTTGCTTGCTGAGGAATAATCAATTTCAGATTAGTGGTCAAGATGGTCACCATTCCTCACTTGGGGCTAAGATTAAGGATTTATCATCTTTATTTGGATAACTATTATAAATATAACAGGACATGTGAGACAAAACCAAATTTTGAATCAAATCATGTTAATATCTTATGTTTTTAAGTATTCAAATAAGAAAAATTACATTATACAACAACGCATGTCACCAGACGTATTTTACAAGACGGCTCATTGCAAGGAAACTATCCATTAACATATTAATGTTAAGCTTGTTGAAATAAGAGAAATAACCATATTTGAAAATAACAGGCAAATTGCAAAAACTCTTTAACTTTCAAGTAAAAACTCAGGAAACAATATAGGGTATTTATGATAAATGCTATAACTTGAGTATTACCATACCTTGGCTCATAATGGAATGAGACATTCTTGAACTGTATTTCACCACCACTGAGCTTAAGATCTGCAGCGTCTGAATCATCCACAACCTATATGATATTATCATAGACAAAATTTAAGAGGAAGAAATTGAAAATGAGGAAGTTTTTTTTGCATAGTGAACAGTAAACAAAGATTAGGGAAATCCACTGGGGAACACTTTTGTTTTCCTTTTAGACATAGTTTGGGTTCTGTGTCTATTTGTCGAATTTTTGCAAGAAAGATATTGAAAATCTTCCTACACACAGGCTCCAATTTGGGGTTGATTACCAAGATTTGGGTAGCGAGATTATTATGAGTACCCCCAACAAATAGTAGAAGGATTGCATTGGATAACTTTGAAAAGTAGGGGGATTACAAAAATGTCTACATTGTCTGGTAGATTGCCTAGCCCTGATAATAAGTAACAAAACACTTGAAGAACATTTAAAACTTAGTAAATTCTTAAAAAAAATTTAAATTTAAAAAGCGGAAACCAACCAAAGTATTATAATATTTAAAACTTAATCAAATCTAAAAAAATTTCAAATAAACCAAAACAAATAAAAAAGTGAACAATTTTATTGGCCTCATGGACATCCAAAGCTTGAACCAGCCATTTAGTAAGGAAATCTAATACAATTTTTTAATCAAATTAAAATAACCTGCAAACTTGATTATCCAATATATCAAGTTGGGCCGGGTGTTGTCGGATAACTGAGACATGCCTATACGACTCTATGTGTATTTGCTATTATATATTAGATTTACCTCCTTATCCACTTCCAAAAGTTCAAACATATTCTCCATGTCTATGAAGTTCTGCTGAATCATCCTGAAGATCAGAAACCAAAAGTTAATAACTTTGGAAAAACAAAAAGTCCTTGTAGATATCTAAAGCTGAATTAAGTACAACACAGCTCAGAGAGTATGCATTGTGACAAAGAGAAAAACATTTTTTTTCAATTAATCTAAAACATTAACTAAAGGAAAATTAAAGCAATCAAATAATCATCTTCTTAGCTTTTTTTTGCTTTAATAGAAAAAAACAGTCAAAACCAGACTGCGACTTACACACAAAGATTTTTACTCCGTCTAACAAAACTAAATTAATTTCCATTAAATATAGTCTTTTCCATTATTGCAAAGTCCCTGATAAGAAGATTAATCTTAGGCTGTCCTCAAAATTAAAATCAAGTCATTCACAATTAAATTTAAGTATTACTGTAATTCTAAGGACACAACCAGTCTTGCTAAAACTTGCTTAGATTTTGTAAGTGTGTGAGGTTCATGCTTTTCATCCTACAAAGTTTCTACCTGTAATAAGTGCCAAGCCAGTTTAGTGGTACATAAAGTTGTGCTAAATAAGTTCCAAACAGAACATAGTCTCCCACAGTCAACTTGAGATCATTGAGACTATTAACCACAGCCCAAGCACAGAGCAAAGAGCCAGCTGCAAGACCAACTGTGTTAACCATGTTTTGGGCTAAGTTGAGTAAATTCAAGCTGGCAGTTGACTTCCATTCTGCAATCTGAAACAAAATGGACAAATAAAAGTTTTAAACATATAAATGAAGGTAGAATAATGCACCCACAACCCAACAATTAGCTGCACTATTGCTGACTCATAATTTCAATTCATGACAAATACCATTCTGTGCTGTCATCTTGCTATGGACAATCTGAGGGGTATTCTATCTAAAGCACAAAGAGAGTAAATTGATTAACAATGTGTGTTGATATATCTTTAACTGTAAAAGTAAATAATTCTATTGACTTATTATGGGGTTGAAGATTGGCTTAAAAATCCATTTGAAAAAGGTAAAACTTGAATAAAAACAATTTTTTCAACAGAAATGAAATTTACATTATCAAAGTCTAATTCCAAAGTAAAAAAAAGATGCATTGCCAAAAACTTCCCAGGTGCAGAGTTTCAAAATCTAATGATAGTTAAAATGTGCACTCAACTTGAGTCTATTACAGAACAACAAAAGTATGCCTTCTTTAACATGTAAAATCAAAATTTCAAGTACACACATTAAGATATGAATAAAACAAAAATCAAATTATAACCTTTCACAAAACAAGTTACCTGATAATCCATAATGGCTGACTTGTAACGGTCTCTCTCCCAGTCAGAGGCTTCATAATACTTGACAGTCTCAAAGTTGAGCAAGGAGTCAACAGCTTTGGTGTTGGCCTCATTATCTTTCAGGTTCATCTGTCGTCTATACTTAGTCCTCCACTCTGTCACAGCAATGGTACAAGCTGTCCAAGAGTAACATTTCAAAAACCGGAATTAATACTTGTTTACCTCAGGGTTGTTGTTTGATTTTGATTTTTTAACAAAATAACTGATTGAATTTATTTAAATAATGATTTATTCAATTCTTTTGATTTTTATTAAGCCAAGAGATCAAAGAATGGATTCTTGCATCAATTTGATATCAAGATTTATGTTGCTCTTGATGTCTAAATTTGTAGATAACTATTTAATGAGGCCAACCCACGCTAGCACCATTTAACACCGCGACCCAGGGCCACGTGAGTTTTCGAAGACGCACAATATGCTTTCATTCTTAAAAAAAATTGTTTTGAAATCCATTCAAGAGTTTAAAATGTTATTTCTTTTAATCCAGAAAACTGGGGTTAAGAGCGTTAACATATTCGGCACAACCGTGTTGTTACTGGTATTTTCAGCATCTTTGTTTCATAATTGATTAGTTTTAAATTGTTTTTAACTTCTTTTTTATTTTATGCAAACACAAGCCTTCATTAGTTCTAAAGGTAAATCTCCATTTTATAAACTAGCGCGAAAAGAAAATACTGACACTTCCGTTTTGTTAGCACTGTTTATAGTGCAAAAGCAATTAAAAAAAAAATTTAATTTTCTTACAGGAGTGTGTCTGCTAAAAATCACGTGGGTGTTGGGGCTTGACCCGGATATCAAAGGTCGTGGGTTGGTCTCATTGATGTAAGCTTCCATTCTTTGTCCCTTTTGGCTTCATGTAATCAAAAGAATAAAAAAAATCAACAACCTTTGTTATTAAGCTTCATGAATTCAAAGGCTGAAATATTATTTATGTAATAGAAGAACTCATTGGCAATACATGTTCTTGCCAAGATATATATTAAAAAAAGTACATGTTATGGAACACTTTATATTGTAAATTATCGAGATTAAATTTCTTGTTTCTATTTTGTATGTTGAATTCTTTAACTATCTAACATCGGTGAGGCAATGAGTCTCAATCCTGGTTATCTGAAGCTAAGAAAGATTAGAGCTGCCCAGAACATTGCTCGAACAGTGAGTATTAAGAGTGTATTTGTGCCTTCTGCTTTCTCAAATTTCCCTTTTTTAAGATTATGTTATGATTGTGTCATGAAAGGATTTTGATGGTTTGCACATAAAGCATACTGAAGAGATAATTCAATTGTTAAAGAAAAAGTCTTTTTGTGTATTTTTATTATTTAAAAATGGGGGAAAAGATGACATTTTCAGCCGACATCTATAATGGGTCTTCTAAGGCTGTCACAAATGTATGTGAAAGAGCTATTACATTTAAGAATTAAAAGAACAGACCACTACTGTTATCTGATAAGAGGTAATTTTTCATTTTGCTCAGAAAAGACATGTGCGTTTAAAGATAGACCAAGTCTAATGTATGTGCATTGTATAGGACATTGACTAATGTAACAAGTTTTTGACCATGTATGAATATTGAATTTTCTCAGATTGCCCAGTCCCAGAACAGAGTCTACCTCAATGCTTCCTCTTTGATGATGAACATTGGAAGTGAAGACTTTGACAACTCAGCAGAGTCATTACTGGGCAGAAAGAAACATTAAGTAAATCACAGGAAACCGTTCTTCACATTGACAAGTCAGGCTAGAGAGATGTTCTGCTTTTGTCATCCCAATGTCTATAAAAGTGTGCATATTAAATGAAGGAACTTATTGACATAAGGGTTATTATTTTATGTGTTCTTTGATTTCAAAGATTGCAGAAGGCATTATAATTTGTGAGTAAGCTTAATTACTTTGCCATTAAGAAAATGTTGAAACAGTCAAGCACATAGCTCAAAAATGTCTGAGCTCTTAAGCTCTGTTCAAGGTTTCTGTTCTTCAATGGATGTGTTATTATGGTTTAGCAGGGTAAACTGCCGCTCACAAATATGACCCTTCTAAATAACACAATAATTCTTGTATAGAGATGATTAAGGCCTAATTTAACAGCTCTAGAATTCCTGCTGAGATATGCAACCCTTAATGTTCAAAATTTCCCTTGTACACATTGTGCTGATTTTGAGTATTCAAGTTCTTGGTTTTACCAGCTCAAGGATATTAATTTCTCTGACCTTTTAGGAAACTCAAGTTTGGAGGAAGAAAGAAATTGATACTTAAGACCTGTAAATTTGCAAGAACTTGCTAAAACATGTTTGATTTTTATGTGCTTGACTGTAACATCTTTCACAGGTTGTTAGGTAGTTCTATATATTGTAATAGTTCACAGTTTATATTTTATTTAGATATCAATTATATTGATTTGATGAAATTAGATACACCACTTTAAAAAAGGGAGTGTTTATGTGGAAGTTCTTAGAGTTCTTGATCTCTTTATGGTAAAATTGAATAACTAGACAAACCTTGAACTTAAAGAAAGTGATTTTGAATTTGAATGTTATTATTCTAAAAGATATTTTTAGTTGATGTAATTGATGGTGTCATACAGATAAAGTGCTTGTAAAAGTTGATCAAGTATCACATCATGTTGTTATTAGCATGTACGCATCATTTCCTCACCCGACAAAATTTGTACAATTGTAAACATCGTCATTATGTTTGTCAAGAATATGATACTCGTTTTTAAAGTGATTTTGTTTTCAGCTTTGACACCAATTCCATTTCTTGTCTTATATTTTCATTGGTGATATTTCATAATTAAAACACTAAACTATTGTCAATTCTTTGAGGTTTTCTTTACCTTCTAGTTAACATTTAAGTTTTATTATACTGTAAATGGCTTTGTGGTTCATTTGAGACCAACTTTATCAAAGTCGGTTGATATTTTACCAAAATATGGCCTTTTTAGTACACCTACAACTAAAAATCTGCTGATTTTCCAGACTCCCAGGATTCGATTCTCGTGAGTTTTGAAGATAGCAGTCTTACGTTTTTCATAGATTTATAGCACTATCACATAGAGGAACACCTCCCTTTTCATTTGAAACCAACATTTTCAAAATCGGTTAATATTTGACGAAGATTTGGTCATTTTTAGTATACCTACCACTAAAAATCTGCTGATTTTTCTGAAATCCCTGATAATCCGTTTTCATGTTTTTTAAACGGCAATCTTTCGTTTTCAATTCATCAATGATACCATCACACAGAGGAACATTTATCCTTTCATTTGAGATCAACTTATTTTAAAAATAGGTTGCTATTTTACCAAAATATGGTATTTTTAGTCTTTTTTACCACTAAAAATCTGCTGATTTTAGGAAATCCCCGTGATTCGATTTTCATTTGTTTTGAAGACGGAACTTATGAAACTAACGCATAGAGGAACACCTCCCAATTCATTTGAAACCAACTTTATCAAAATCGGTTGATATTATATACCTAGATAGAGACATTTTAGTACACCTACAACTAAAACGAACTTTTGGGAAAACGGCAGTTGAAGATAACAGACACATTCATTTCAACATTTCCCTAGCAATAGAAGCTGACATTTGGCATACAACCTCATCTTATGGTAATTGATCAGCACAACAATTTATTTCTTGATAACCCTAGGGACATATGATGAGTATGAGGGCATTTTCACCCCTAAATTAAAAAATAGATGCCCCTGGCTGTATGCCCCCCCCTAAAAAATGTACTTCTATTATAACTTTCATATATAGCTGCATTTTTTCAATCTTATCTTGAGGTAATTGCTCAGCACAACTATATCTTTTTGTTGATGTCTCCAGGGACAGATGAGTTAGGGTGAGGTGGGGGGGGCATTTTCAAATTAGAAGTTTGAAAATAAAGTTGAGAGGCTCATGTTTAATAATTATATGGTTAACATCTTAGATTAAAACATTTTATACACATTATAAAGTGCCCATCTTCACTTCGGTTTCAAAATGTCAGGGCCAGCACCCAAAATAGAGCCCCCCTCCCCAAGAAAAATATTTCTCCAATGTTCATATATATAGCTGAAATTCTTCATTCTTCTGGTAATTGATCATCACAACAATTTCCATGGACAGATAAGTTAGAGAGGATTTAAATTTGGCCCCCTAATAGAATTGTTCTTATTAACCAAGTATATGGTAGATATATTTGATAACAACATTTTCTTCAAAGAATAGAATGCCCAATAATATTGAAGTTTTATAATTTCAGGGCCAGCACCCCAAAAAGAGTCCCCAAACAAAAAGCTGAAATTTGGCATACGACACACACACACACACACACACACACACACACACACACACACACACACA
>JAUUEB010489387.1:0-10761 GCA_032362205.1 Clione limacina | reverse complement strand
TGCTTTCAAATCTTCTTTGAGCAGCATTACAATCAAATCTTCATATCGTATGTAAACCAATTTACACTACATCTTTTATTAAATAAAACTCCCTACCCCTTTACACCCCCAGCCTTAACAAAATTACTATATTCAGAATTTTTCAATTGCTACCTCTATACCGGAAAAGCTGGAATTTATACTCAATGCTGAGTCATCCAGCTCAAAGAAAGAAGAATAACTATACATAGACTAGAGATAAGACAAAATAATATCTTGACCGGATTTTCACTCTTCTGTGTAATACCTCTGGAAAAAAAAAGAGAAACTAAATAATATACCTTGTGACCAATAATTATTAGTGAATGTAACCAAGTCTACATAAGTCAATGATTCTACATAATAAAATCTAATATCAAGAGGTGGACTTTGATGATTCATCTTCTATTCCAGAGTCTTTTGATATTGCTTTATTATTATTTTGAATTAAATCATCATGTGACCCACTACACGCATCTTCTGTATTTTTTCTTGACTCATCATTTTCAACGTTCTCTAAGGGAGGGGAAATCACATGATCATCGCTGTTTGTTTGCTGGTCATCACTGTCGTCATCATACTCAATGTTGGTTATTGTTAACTGATCATGCAATGAGAGCATATCTCTCTCGTCTATTGCGTCATCATCTTGTTTGACAGAGAAGTCTGCAGTGTAGTCATCCTCTATGTACGCTCCTTCCTCTCCTAGACCATCTGAAATAGTAACAAAATATGATAAGTTTATAGTGTAACTAAAAAAGTAACAAATATACATGTTGTGTGTGGGTAAAATTGATCTTACATAAGATTCATTATGTACCAAATACTAACTTTGGTAATTCATGTTCATTCAGAAAGCTGTATAATGTTTTTTTGCAATATTAATAGTTTTGCTTTTTGAGTCAATTCATAGAAAAAACAACATAAAATCAAATCATAGAACTACAGGTTCATGCACAAGCAATTGATATACTAGTAGTTATCGTAATGTCAAAGGGAAACTACTTCTGCTTGGGAATGACAGTCTTTTGAAAGCTGATTCTTCATCATTTAAAAAAACAAAGTTATCCATTATAACCTATGTGAATTAAAAGCATTTTTAATATGCTACATAAACACCTGGACTAATTAGTGGTAAGAAACTTCAAAAAATAGTTGGTTACTAATATACCAAGTGAATTGAGAGGCTAATTGGCTTTTTATGCATTCAGTTTGTGTATAAGTTTGTAATCAAGAAATTTAAATGCAACAAATAAATAAAGTATTTAGATTTAAGCTAAGATAAAGAAACGCTCAACAGTGCATCTTTAGAAGCAACACTTTGATTCTATGAGTATAAGGTGAATCATGCTAATGATTTGCAATTACATGAACAGAAACAAACAACAAGTGAACAAAAGTACTGTGCTTTTATATTTCAGAAATGACTAAAGGTAACTTTTTTGTTAATGTAAAACACTCATTTAGATGTATAAGTTTAAAGATATAAACTATTTTTCTTCCATGCAAATTTGAATATTTTGCGAATGACTGAAAATTCAGCGAAGATAGTAAAAATGTTCATAGTTTTACATCTCCATCATATCAACACAAAGGTAGGTTATACCGGAGACGGTGCTTTTTAAACAACCTAGCCAGCACACTATATCAACACCTGACCAAACTTAGCATGTATCCTTAAATGCCAGGTAGGCACTTTGCAAAAATTATTACAGTTGCATGCTCAAATTTTAGGGCATGTATAGTTTTGATCTCTTCCTCTGGGTTTTAGATTTAATTGTTTCCAGGTTTGGTTGAGATGTATCATATGAAATATTATAAAACTTTATTCTGAATTTCTTTTTAGGGATGTTCTGACATTTTTTGCTCCCAGCTGACTCTTAATCTGAGCAAATACGCTAGTTTTACACTTTCCTTAACACAATCATTAAAATAACGGAACATTACTTGAATAATAAAAGCAGGTTAGATAGAAGCTTGCGTGCTGAAATAAAAACAGATTATGTGTGTGCATTTATAAATCAATGAAGTGCTGTTCAGCAATGTTAATTCCAATAAAGTTCACCAAAACCTGAAGCTGGGACCGAAACCAACAATTACCTCTCACCAAGAGAGACAATTATAATATCAGATGGCCGGAAAATTTAGAACATATATTTTACGCAATTTTCTAAAAGGATAATCCCTCCAAAGATATGTGTATTGCTGTTTAGGTTATATTCATCCCTTGCCTTTTGGAAATATGAAAATGAATTCAATAACGTTGCAGGAACTTTCATATTTTGGTCATATCAGCTTTGCTTTAATTGTACATTTTGACAATAATATAATAAGGTCAAAGCTTAGCGCAAATTTTAAAGCAAACTAAAACATTACTTAAAGAAGTTGACATTGAAATATAAGGAACAAAGAAAGTGGCAAAGCTGAAGGTTTTTTCTTTGTAAGGAGAATTGTATTGATTTCTTACAATAAGTTTCAGTGTTGTTATTTGCCTGTTTTGTAAAGACAAAAAGAATGCCTTTATATTTAACTTCACATATATTAGTAGTCACAATAAATCTTAATTCATGCATTTAAATCAACAGTATTCATACTGTGTAAAAATAAATCACACCTAATGACTTAGCGAATGTATGCATTGAGAGCAGAATACAACAGATAAAGGCTCTCCTTGGCTGAAGTCAAATTTTTGAAGGTGTTTAAACATCTTCATCAGAACATAGTAGGTTAAATAGACAATTATCTTTTCATTTTCATAATTTTTGTTCTCTTTTTTTGCACCATTTTCCTTATATCATGGACATCCTAGTGCGGCAACATGCAAAAAAGCACATTGTCTGAAATATAACTTACCATGTGTTAATGAAGCCACTAAAACCTTATTATACTTATACCATTTACAGAAATAGCATCCTGGATACAACTCTCTTTTTATAGCTCTGCCACTTAAATATTTATATATCTTTATTTCTTGCTGTTTGTCTGTATGCTGTCAAAAGCACAAAATTGGAAAAGTGTAAGATTTGAAAGAAATAACTTGACATTATTTTCAAATCAAGCATGTGCTGTAGTGGTTCATTGCAACTATGGAGTCATGCAGAATTACACAAATTCAAACCTTGATATAGCCGAAATGAGTTAGTTTTTTTACCCATAATAAAAACATAATTTATTTTCCTTGTCTCCCTACATATCTTTATATGCAGAAAGTACTGTATTGAATTCTTGATAAGGAAATTTGACATTAAGAAAGTGCCACTTGTTGATTTATCTTCACAAACTAAATAAAACTCAATTATTTTTTAGAATCTAAATTCCTATATCTATCTAAGTGTTGGTTCTTTTTTTTATAAATATTTTATGCAGAGTTATTGAAGACTTACGTAGAAATAAAAATAAGTTATATGTTTGTTATTATTTCATACATTGTTATATCATGCAATATAAAGATGGTGGATCAATTTATGGTTTCCAATGTTGATAGAAAGAAAACGGATTGAAAAAAATCGTTAATGCAAAAAAATTCAATGATGACAGCTTTGAGAAATGTAAAAATCAATGAAAAGTACACAAGGAATAAAGCTATAATAACAGGTGGCAATTATAGGTTACTTTCCCTAAGCAATGGCCTTAGACAAAACCCTTTAGAATGAAACATTTTCTTAATGGACTAAAAAAGAGCCACTCAAGTACATTCTCAGTTTTCTCGGAAGCTTTAAAGGTGGCACTCAAACCTTATCATTCTTACAAACTCATTCAGTCTAAATTCAAGTGCCCATTAATGCCAGGGTAGGGTGAGGAAAAGAACTGCAAAATGCCCTTTCCAAATGAAATGTACGTAGTCCCTGGTGAATTTAAGTCACTGACCTGTCCTTGAGCAGCCGGACCAGAAAGCCAGACAAACTCATGCTAGAGTGTAAAAGCCCTAAATCAGTTTTCTTGATGGACTTATACTCATCTATCATAGCCAGTTTTAAACAGGTTCCAAACTGCCTGTACATGTGTCACATTCTAACACGTAACTCCAAAGTAGTAATAATGAGATTTAAAATACAGGATAATTATACAGATCTAAAGAACTTCACCCCCCCCCCCCTCCCCAATTTACTAAGAGATGGAAGAGGCAAGCATGCTGAATGCTGTGAAAAATAAAGAAGTAAGTCATAATGCTCACTGGTTGATGTGTTTTGTTGAGTATCATCAGACTGTTCAACTTCGTTTCCTATTTAAAGAAATCAATCAAAATCAATTGTCTTTCAAGTATTTCTATGTATGCAAGGCAAAGTACATTTTACCGATATCAAATCTTATATCAACATTACTTTGATGTCTAGCAATACAATATAAACAAATTACAATTTCTCTTTTATTTTCCCAAAATGTGAATAAATGACTTACAATATTTCACAAAATAAAGCAAACACAAAAAGATTTGATTTATTATAAGGTCACAATAATAAGTTAAACATTCTGAATATATAGCTGGGAGGATAATTTTTTGTTGTATTTATCATATTGATTATTATTAGTATACATTTGTTTAATATTATATAGCAAGATAATATGTGACATCTGTTGTCAAAATGTTCAGTTTGTTGCACTTTCAAGTTTCAAAATGTTGCCTTATAAGATGATTAAGGGGTGTCTTATCAATAACTAATACTTATTAGAAGGTTAAAAATAACAATTCAAAACAAATGAAAAAGTCCGAATTCCCCACCCTCTCTTTGTTTAAATAATGCATAGTTATACAAACTATCTATAATTTTATGCCTTTAGGACAGTAATGAGCTATTGGTACCATACAAATCTACTGTAAAAGAAAACAGCAGGTCAACTTTTGCTTTGAGTAAAAAACACCTATAGGAATGTGACAAGATGCTACAAAAAAAGAAAAATTCAATAAAGAGTATGAGAAAGTAAAAACCAAAAACAAATAAGCCATTTTCTCTACCCTTACATCCTTACAATGTGTAAAAACTGGACCAAACACAACTAATAAAGATTACCTTCAGCAGCCTCCGCATCAGTTCCAAAAAAGTTGTCCAACTCCTGTGTGTCTGTCTCAATGTTAATGTCACTCAAAGTCAAACTTGAAACTTTGGGGAACTTTGTAGTAGCACCTAAGAGAAAGATGTGACAAAATGATGAACCATGACTTCAAAGTTGGGTGGATTGTACTTTCCAGCGAGCTTTTTTAATTTATAAGCAGAACCTCAAACATAACTGAAAATAGACATCCTATAGAAAAACCTTAAATAGTCAAGTCTATTCATGACAATTTCAAGAAAAGTAAAACGAAAGCTTAGAGAGATATGATGAGAATTTTTGTTATCCATGAATTTTGAAAAAGACAAAGAGGACAGGAAGTCTCTTTAGTCATCCAGTTTCAATAGTGATAAGATGAAATGCGCCTCTGTATTGTAAATGAAGGGTTTGGATGTAAAAACTGCTAGACACCATTTATCAAAATCCAATACCTCCTATACTTTGAGAGAAAAAAGAAAATATAAGAAGTTTCTTTGAACACATCTATACAAATTGATACATGGTTCTAGGTCAAATTTGTTTTCTATGTGTCAATATGACATTTAAAGCATGTTGTTTTTAGGCAAAAACCACTACATCCAATTTCATGTATCGTGACTTTATAATTGATGATGGTTTCTGGTTTGGGTGAAATTTGTTAAAGCATTTTTTCACAAAAAATGGATACAGTGGTTTTTCATTTAAACCCTTCATTAACTCCACTCCCCAGCATGCAGCAGTCAATAAATTTGATTACCCTGGAATCCTCCCTTGACCTAAGGTACCAGCATTTTATAACTTACTAGTGGCTGAAGTACCCGGTCTTGCCCGGTAGTTTGAGAACAACCTGTATTGTAATCAACTATTTTCATCAGCTGGTTTTTACATCGTCTATTAATAGACAAAGAAAAATTGTGTTCATTGAAGGGGCGGACGAAGTATTAGTGCCTCCGGAAGATGTTGCATGTTTGTTCATACTTGGAGTCATGGTGCGATTGCAAAGAAATAACATTGATAAAAAAAAAGCACTGCATGTTTGAATCAACACTTCTCCCAATATTGTTAACATTTGTTCATAAAAATGCACACAATATTTTGTCAGTATATCGTTTTTGTCATTATCAAATTTGACTTGATATCTTTAAAACCGTTGATATGATGAACATCTCTAGAACTCCCTCAAAAAACTAATATGTACATTTTCACATAGAGGTAGATAATGCGTAAAGATGAACTCATAATCAATTTCAATTAATTATTATTCATCCTTTTTACAACATGAAGCAATTAACTCAGAACAAAATCAAAAACGTTCACAAGACAATATTTTATCAGTTATCCGAATCAGAGCTTGATAGTGTTTCTATTGTTATTCATAACTGAGTGTGTCAAAAAAACATTATATTTAATCAGATATCTTGATGCAAGTTTCGTGAGGTGGCATTGTTACCATAAAAATGAACACCATTTCAATTTTTTTTAAAGATATTAAGTTCAAATTTGATGAAGGCAATGAAAACATATTGACCAAGTAGTATGTGCATTTTTGTGACCAAATATTAACAATTGTTGGAGAAGTGGTGATTCAAACATGCAGTGTGTTTTTTTATCCACTCGGTATAGTAAATAACTAATAATGCTTTAATAAAATGTCTTACAGTCAACCGAATTGCACCAAAAGCTGCACATCTGATTATATATACAATCACATTGCTAATGTTTCAGGTCGATTGAGCCAAAACTGTGGCTGTAATCCCATTGCATACAAATATTCCTGCCAGCCACAAACAAATTAACAGATGTAGAATTTTATTATGCACACATAGATATCACAATGGCTACTTATCAGAAGTATATTTGATATTTTTGTATCAATATTGATAAAATTAAACATGTCAGATTAAGCCCCATTATGAGTGGAAATCAGTTTAAACCATTTCTGAAGTAAGACAAGAAGATTTTAAGACACTCACAATCTGGATGGCCATGAGTTTTGTAATAATCAACATCCTCCTTAAATGCTGAGGTAAAAGCTTCTGCTCGCTCGTGAAGGTTCTCTCTCTTGACAGACTCCAATTCTGCAATTTTTTTGGCATGGGCTTGTGCTAGTTCCACTGTTGATGAATATTTAAAAAAAATTAGGCTTGTAGAAAATAAAATTATTTTCTACCAATAGTATGAGAGGTTGTAAGTATGGAAAAAAGGAACACACTGAACCTGCCCAAATACTCAAACTATAAAGGATGTAACAAATGCAGTTCAGCAAGTAGGTATCTAGTGACACCTGGGTTGCATGGTATTATCCTGATCATAAATCCAAATATGACTACATCAGTTATCACATAACTACATACTACTTCAGAAGGCATGGCCGGCTGTTTGGTGGATCCTTCCCGTTTTCTATCTTCTTGGTGAAGGATTTGTCCGCTCGTTGATCAACTTTGGCGCCAAGCTGATCAGCAAGCGGACAAATCATTCACCCAGAAGAATGAAAAGGATCTGCCAAAAACTTGTGTTTCTTCATGTGGGTGTTTCTTATTAATGTAGAAATTAAGATAGATTATCAAAACCAGGTCAGATCGTTTTAAATGTTTATCTACAGTAAACAACACTTAAACCAAAATAATTTAATTCTTAAGTCATGTTCTTTATAATTAGTTATTAGTTTTCCCTTTCAAAACAGAATTTATGCCTAAACCAAAAAAAGATTGGTCACGCAGGTTTTGGTTTTAGCACGGTTTACTGTATTATATAAAATAAACTGCACAAACTCAAGACTGTCATCTTGAAAGAGAAACAAGATGAATTTTCTCAACAGTGGCAAGAGGCCAGAAAACCATTAATTATATTTAGCTAAGTCAACATAAATTTGAGATAAGATTGACATTGACCACTATGGTTCATTCAAGGTTGTGGGAGATAAGAAGTTGAATATAGCTTATCAAAAGGATTTCTCACAGTAGTTGAACAAAAGAGGTATTTTATGGAGAAAGAACAAAGAAATTTGAACTTGCTTAGTGGGCACGTTACCAATGTCAACAAGAAAGAACCAATACTTCTTTATGAATGTCAACAAATCATGTATCACTACACCTCCAAGATTTTTATTTTTTTAAATATTGGGGTCTATTGGGGAAAATTATAAAGCATTCACAGATATTTGTGAATAATTAGCTTACCTTTAACTTTCTTTTCTTCTGCTTCAATCTTGTGTTTGTATTTAGTCAAATTTTGAAGTTCGTGGCTAAAGCATTCTCTTTGGTCAATCTCCTCACAGAGGTTTTCCAACATATCCAAGGCTTTCTCTGTAGCATTGAAGTCTTTGCGAAGATCATCTATTCAAGATATAAGTAAGGAGAAGTATGAAGTCAGCTTTTCCAGAATTAAGGCAAAAGCCATTTGAACTTCATGAATGAAAAAAATTAGTTTTTAAAAATAATTGACTGTACAGACACAGGCCTAAACAAAGTTAGCATTAAGTAAAAAAACGAACGATAAAACAGTAATAATAAAATCATTCATATAGCACTTTCTCCTTTTCAAACAAAAAACGATTAATACAACATACCAGCAGACAGTCACTATCATTGTTCATATACATGTTTCCAGTATCATATCAATTTTAATTGGAGACAATAACAACAATAAGTTGTGCTTAAACATGTGTTCTACATCTTTAAACTGAGGTATATACAAACTCAAATCACCTTCATACCAACAATAACAATGTGTAAAGATTATTCTAATAAAAGAGGTTAAAAAACAAAGAATCATGAAAATTATATAGAGTATAAAGTGTATAAAGCCAGCCATCTTAAAGCGTTGTGGGTTCACCCCCCCCAACGGGACAAAATTTTCATGGTGAAAAAATTGCTATGGCGTTCCAACTGCCCACCCAGCAGTTGACTTGGGTCCCTAACTTATAGGCTCTGTAAGTTTACATAGGCTTGTCGCCTAACAGGCAGACGTTTTGTATACGCTGTATGTACATGTGTGTCTCTGTTGTAGCGAATGTCTTTGTGTCTTACTAAGGTTCATAGGTCAATTCCTTGTATACTAAAAATGTGCATGTGTGTCTCCGTCTCCGCTTTGAGCTTGGCCCCGCTGTATATAAGTGACATTCTTCTTCTTGAAGCTAGCCCCTTAATAAACTTACATGGGTTTTATCATTCCCCAAGTACAGTGAAAACTGGGTAAACTGCCATGTGCCTCTCCCTGTAAGTGGTAGTCTTCCCATCGTTTTTCCGTTATAAAAGTCATATCTAAAACGGCCACCGATCTAAAGTGGTCACTTTCAACATGGTTGATAAGTTGCCACTTAAGTCAGGTCTCACTGTAATGTCAAACGGAATAATAACTCACTGTGGACCCTCCAATTCCGACTGAAAGAAATGACAACTGATAGCCGGGAAAGGTAAATAAGAGTGTTCCAAAAGCAAGTACCTATCTTTATCGGTTAATATCGCCAAAACGATGACACATATCATAACCAATCTTTTTTTAAAATAGCCTGTTTTTTTTTATAACATTGTGTAACATCTGTCAAAATAACTTTTACAAGTAATGTAACTGAACAGTGAGTTAGATATTGAATAAAAAAAAGTTTTATTTTCTAGGTTTTACTATTACTAAAAACATTTGAAAAATGGAAAAAAGTTGTGTCATGACAGGCCTTCACTTAGCACTTGATCTAAAATAGCTAATGATGTTTTGAATTTTAATAATAATAGCTTTTATCATTACACCCAGTGATTGACAATAGAAAAGAAGTCCTTGAAACTCAGAGTATCCCTATGCAAAAAAGGTGGATGTAATCATATAATATAAAGAATTTTATCATTGTATGTCTTGTTTCATTTATATTATAAGTTTTCTTGAACTTTAGCAATATTTGCCATTTGTGTTGTTCTCACTGTATTGTTGTTGCCAACTTTCTATGTAACATGCATTGGGCACTTAGTAAAAACAGAAAAGCCTGATTAAAGGGTCTTATAATATCATTATCTTAACATGTTGAAAGAAAACTAACCCAGTAAATCCTGTGACTGTCTTAAAGATGCGATGATGTTTGGAAGGATTTTGACCTCTTCTTCAAGTTGTGACATCATCTCTGCATGCTCATCCCATCTTTTGAACATTGGGGTCATCATCACATGAATCTCCTGTTGGACAAAAATAAACACCCCATTTACCCAAAAGAAAGTGTACTAAAATGCTGAACAACAACAAACATCTGCAATCTAAATGTGACAGCGTCTTTAATACTATATCAAATAAAAATAAGTACTGTACAGCTTCCATGAGACACACAATGAATTCCAGAATAATTGTTCAAAAAATCTACAAAATATGGCATAACAAACGATACAAAAGGCTCAGTTTCGTACTTAAAACTTTCTTTGCAAATAACACCAAAGTTGTCATCTGCTCTTCCTAAAGCAAATATGAGAAAATAAAACTGTTTCAATGATTGATAATAGATGAAATGAAATAAATTTATTTGCAGTTATTTCATGTCCATTTTGAAAGTTGCTGTTTTAAAAACTACTCTTTAAATATAATAGCAAAATATACTAGACACTTTTGGAATTTTTCAGCTTCTTTGGAAAAAATACAATAGTGCTGACTATTGCATGTCGCCATGGGTGCCACCAATTATTTTTCCCAATCCTGAAATGACTTTTCAAAATTCTCCCAATCCTGAAATGACTTTTC
>JAUUEB010489376.1:0-10761 GCA_032362205.1 Clione limacina | reverse complement strand
GGAAAAATTTGAGTACTCAATACTCTACTCGAGTAGTTTAACCCAATACTCTACTCTACTCGAGTACTGAACAAAATTTGGCTACTCTATTTCTACTCGAGTACTTGAAATTTGTGAATACTCTACTCTACTCGAGTACTGACAAAGTCAGTACTTTTCCTATCACTGTTGCCAAGACGATTACAAATATTAATTTGTATTTACGGAACGACCATTAGTTCCCGAGCTATGAGGTCAAGCGTTACCGTGATGTCATCCGATCACTACCTCACTACTAATATGGTCCAAAATTCAAATTGTCATATCTTAATGTTCAGCACCTCTAAATTTTTACCCTGAAACGTATAAATCAGAAGAAACAACAATAGTCATTTTGGGTAAGTTTTTCGTCCAAAAATGGCTTTTTTAGTTAAGTGATCAGCGTATATAGTGATATATAGTAAAAAAGCCTTTTCCGTTTTGCAGGCAATTCCCGTGCCTTATTTATTAGCATTAAATTAAACTTAATATTTTTTGCTCACTTGGGGTGTACACTATTGATCAATTGAAGTCACCAATATAGTAATGGTAAATTGAGTCATGCAAATGAGTTCATGAGATTAAATAACTGCCTTTTATGAAGAAACCATCATTTGCACGAAACAATAAACCATGACATTTCTGGCTAACTATGTTTTTAGGTTCCTAGAAGTGTTTTCTAACAATATATTGAAAACAATAACATTTGGTATTGTAAATTGACCAGTACATGGGCCTTGACCAGTGGTATATTGGTTAGAATTACATCATTATATGAGTGAGTTCTCATTTGCATGACCTCTGTACGAATTAATTTACAATTGAATTTTTGTCAAATTGTTTTTGAAGGTTCCTAAACCTGTTTTCTAACAATATATTGCATAGCACCGCTAAGATGTGAACGGAAGTTCTCCATTCAACCCCAAGGCTTAATTTGTTTATGGTAAATATATTTTCATTAACCAAGTTTCATGTGCAAGAACGTTATTCTAAATATAAAAAGACGAAAATGATGGACACGGATTAATGCTCTTCTGAAACAAACATAGATATCAATTAATAAACTCTTGTAAATGCGATCATTTTAAAAATGGCAACTATAGAAATGGAAAGGGCAATTATACAAAGCTGCGAATCTTAAAAGCATGCATTTTCCCAATAGCTCTATATGCCAAGAGGCAAGGACACGATTGAAGAATGTCATTTAAAAATCAAGCTTTTAAAATGACATGATACAGAAAGATTTTAAAAATCTAATGGTCAGCAAAAGGAAGAATTGAAGATGTGCGTAAGACACTGAACATAAAGAACAGCCATCTACTAAAACATATAAAAGGACAAAATCTGGCACATAAAGAGACGTGATAACATAGTGAGACTAGTCTGCAAATGCAATCTAGAAGTCAAAAGGGAAGAGGCAGACCAAGAAGGCGATTGGAAAGCGACATTGAAGACTGGCTGAGCATGAGTGTCAATGAAGCAAGACGTCTAGCTCAAGACAGAGAATGAATTTTTGTGGCCACGTCAAGAGGAATATCATTAAACCTTGATGCCCCCGAGGATATGCCGGAGCAGTAAGGTAAGGCAAGGTATGTGCAAGCTGCGCAAGATACCTCGGTGGTATGGAATCGAAGTCAGGTAGCCGACAAAGGCATCATATGGGCTTAAAAAACAAACAAAAACGTCTAACCTACTTACTGCAGTCGGCCATAGAAAAGAGTACCGTATGAAAACGGATGGTGGCTGGCCTTGGGCTAAGGAAAGCACTTAAAAGTGTTCAACAACAAAAGTGAGTGTGTGAAATTTTTGTTGCTTTAAAAAAATAAAATTTACTACGTTATTAAGTCTTTACTAGAGATATAATAAACACACTTTCTAAAGGTTTGATACCATGTATTTTCGAGGTACACATAACAAATTTACATTTTAAAGTGTTTAACTTTGTAACAATATTCTTTTTTTCCATTTAATAAAAGTTGACTCTCATATTTTGATCATAAAAGTAACATCAATTATTGCTACTCGAATCCCGATCACAAGTGATAATGATATAATGTATAATGCGAATATCTTTCTTCGTCAATTGTTGATATAATAATTGTTCGGTGCTTGAAACATTGCCATACAAAAAACTTTGGAGAGAACGGTCTTTCCTAGAAAGGTTAGAGTTAGCAAAAGGCATCAATCTTCAGTAGATAGCCAGCTCGAGAGTGTTTCGGGGAATTATTATCTAGCTAGACACTCTATTTTGCTAACTCTCCAAAGTCTTTTGTATTAAGAAAATCAGAGTTTGCGCCATTTTACATTTTCAATGAAACATTGCCATTTATGTATTTTCATAAGCTTTTACCTTCTGTTCATTGACACGTCCTATGACCCAATGAGGCCGTATAAATTGGCAATTGATCAACGTTTTTTTTCACTTTTAACTGTCAAATTGTATTTTATCTCTATAACTTTTTTTAATTCCAACAACGATGAATAAAACATAATTAAATCCCAGAAATAGGCTCACCTTGTGAAGGTGATCCCGTAAAACAAGTGTTTAAGGTCGTGAGGTGCGTTATACACATTATCGTTTTTTTTTCTTAATTAACAACACAAAGTGATTTTACATGAAAGCAATGTATTCATATGGCAGGTTCTATTGATCAATGCTGCATTTTCTTTTTGTCTTACATTCCACCAAAACTGTTACAGATAAGATGTTGTTCTTTAAAAAAACCACTATATGATATAAAACTAGTTTTTCTATTCTTCTTTCTTTTTCTTCGATCTTCATATTTAGATGACAATCTCAATTAATATGTTTCTATACTGTAAGACTAGAAATCAAATGTATTTTAATCTTAGCTTTTTAAACACTTTAAGACCAGTCTTTATTCTTGGGGGGGGGGATGATTTGATGTCAAGATCCAATGGTTATCGCCTTTTTTGATAATCACTTGAACGTTCACTTTTTTTTAATTGTCTAAATTGTTTTTTTAAAAATCTAGATTCATTCACTCGTTATCATTTGCAAATCATTGAATGAATTTGTTTTTTTAGTTTAGTTGTTAAGTTTTATTTCTTTTTTAGAAGACTTTGATATTCTTTAACTATAACTATGTTTCATATTTCTTTAATTTTCTTTCCATTAATCACTTATTATAATTTCTCAATTGTTCTGCCATGTGGGTCACAATTTTTGAAATATGATTAAACATTATTAAAACTAGTTCAAGACTTCCTATAATATAATTACAGTACTTTATAGTTATCACTCTTATCCTTTTAATATTTTATCCTGTTTTGATTATCTGTATTTGTTTCTAATGAAAAAGTCCATGGTTTTATAAACACAAACTGGAACAATGTATTGATAAGAGTCTTTAGAGTGAAAAGTGTCTACAAAAACTACAGTATGCTGATTGTATATATCAAGTAAGAACAATCACTATGATTGGAAACTTCTGTATAGCCGCGTGACCCAACAAATAATATACTTAAAGCTATTTTTTACCAATTAAAACAAATAATTATGAGCTGATATAAAAATGTCATCAAATAGGTCTAAAAAGTGCTGATCAGAGGTTCATAGACGGCACAAAAAGTGATATAATTATATGTTCGTAAATAATGAAAACTGCGAAATAAGCAAAAATAACGTTTCTTTATGAGTGAGAAAAAAAGAAATATAGTAAGGGAAAGAGAAAGACGAAATAAATAAACTTCCACATCAATGCACTGAATGTATTTATGCATTTCTTATTGGGTTTGAGCGATCGTTCCGTTTCCAAAAAATGCCTCAGTTTTGTAATTTGAAAGAACTCGTTGATATAATTACGTCTGATGACTTCCCAATCGAGACTCTTAATGGATGACGTTTGATAAAAAATACCTCAAGAACCAACTTCAAACAAATCAAATAACAAACAAGTAATTCAGAAATTGGAAACAACTATAAAAAAGAAGAGGAAAGAATTGTCTTAGCTTTGTGAGGGCTTTGCCGTCGGAAAACCCCAATCTTTTAATGAAGTAGTGATGTCTAGCAATGTTGTCATAGAAGATTTAAACATCGCACACTCTCTACTTAACTCCGTCTGGTAGTGTAATTGAAAAACTTATTCACAAACTAATGTAAGGTTTAGTACTGGTCTTTGGACTTTGCAATTATGAAGAAAATGACTCACCAGCTTTCTGCCGTAATGAGTGCTGATGCCCGGATTTTTGTAAGCAATCTGACGACAGTGCATCTGCAGTAGGTCAGTCAAAGGGTGGTTATCAAGAAATTAAAGGTTTTGGTTTTAGTTTCAATAATTTTAGGAGTATAGAAAAGTTAATTGATGGAAAAAAAATGTAAATATATAACGACATTATGTGTTTGTGATCGACTCTTATAATGGTATCAAATATTTCTCAATATCTTCTCGTTATTTAAATAATCTGGGAATAAACGAATTGAATTGAATTATATTGATCTACCCCATGCTATAAGATAATCAATAAAAAGTTGATTAGCATCCGGGTGTATTGTTCACTTTCTCGGCGTTGCTAGCAAAACATGATCTCTACAGCCGCAAAGTATAGAGTATTGAAAACAAAGCCTGTTCAAAACAACTTATTTATGTATATATTGTATGTTTATTCTTAACATTTTCCTTAATTGCTGCAAGAAAGATGACTTTGTAGTTTTGTTCGATCTTATCAATGTATGATCACGATGTAACGTATACCTGGCGTCAGATTATAGAATAAAATCTAAAATGTTGCTGTGATGTTTATTTTTACTCAAGTATAAAAAGGTGCCTTTGAAAAGGTAATTCAATTACGAATAAGAATATACGTATTTCGATTTCCTTAGAACATAACAACAACAAAACACGAGAAAAAAGTGAGATTGAAAAATCTGAGTGCGCGTAAAATACAGGGTGTTTTTTTAATATCAACCGGTAACAATTTGCATAAAAACATTTGGATTTTAGCATTTGATTGTAAATATATTTGTGATTTGTCTGACATCACCAGCAAGTTAGTATGACCCTTTGTCATGTCGTAGTGAACGATGGAATAAAAGTGAAAATTTTAAAGATTTCACAAAGAGCTTCTTAATCATATTCATCTGTATAGTTTAAAACAGCATCACTTGCTTAACTTATCGATATTCAAGAAATGTTACGAGTTTGTTTCATGCTACATATTAATTAATGTATTTAAGGTAATTGTTAATAATCTTCGCAAAGGACAGTAACTGATGAAATAATATCGAATTTTCCACTCTCAGTTTTCGTTCGCTGTAGGATAACCAATGGTCGTTATCTCTCACAAATATTAACTACATTTCTGATCAACTACCGAAATTTAAATGTTTTTTGTCTGCAACGTTGACAGCATTCTTAACTTTAAAAACTAACAATAACTGATGTTAATGCTAATAAATGGTACAAAAACAGAATGTAAAATCATTAGCTCGTGCACTCTCTATTTATGACAATTTGAGAGATTACGATAAAATAACACTAAACGAGACACATCATTTTGTTTGCACTAGAAATAGCATGTGCGGATTTCAAAAAGTTTCTTAATACTTACTACGCAGCAATATCACAAAATGTCTTCCTAATAAATGTGACACCATGAATCTTCTACATAAACACTGTATACACTTCAATATACACTGAATTGTATGCTTGCGTCTCAATTCAAATGGAGGTATTTTGCGAAAAGTGTTACTACCAATTGCGCCTGGCGCGTGTTTTGTTTCTTCTGTAGGCTTTCAATACTGAGGGGGTATTGACGCGGAGCACTATCATCGAAGGTGCGGAGCACCTGATTTTTTATATGAGACCCTTTTGATAACATTTATGCCTCAAAATAATATGGAGATATTGCCATTTGGACACTGCTTCGTCCTTTACTTATTCAATCTGTTGAGTTTTGCATGTTGGTCATTTTTTACAACACTTATGCATTGGAACCTCAGTGGGGAAGGAATAATCTCTGCTTCTTCGTCTTCTCTTGAGCTAATTTTAAGAGAAAGTCGGGTAACGCCGACGTGACGAAATCGCTAGTATAAAATAATATTACGGTATGTGCTCTGAATAATATACATTAATGATCTGTTTTCTTTTTACTATGAGACTTTATGTAAGCACCGCTTAATAAGATGACGTTTGATAGTTAATAAAGAAATTATTTAAATTTTTTTCTCATACCAAGATGAAGAATCTCATTTTAACGGCAATAATATGAGAATATTATACAGACGTGTTTGATCTCTATAGTCCTTGACCTAGTAATAATACCACCAACCCCCCACGACCGCTTTTCATCAAGTTTGTCATGAACTTTATGATGAAATAAGACTTCTAGATGTTGATACGTCAGTGCTGCAATATGAGAATTACATATTCGTTCATTGAAATGAGGATTGAATAATTAAAAGTATTGCCTTGGTAGTTCAGGATTGTCCGTCAATAAATTGGAATTATATTCTATATTATATGCCTGAGTTCTTATATCGAAAAGCAATTAATATATTCACACATAATATGTTATAACAATTGGGCTGATATTTAAAAAACAAACTCTTCCGCTTACCGTAACTGACAAAGAGATAATAAATAAATCTCATTTAAAAATCTTAACTAGATGCTTACTTTATCAGCATATATTCATCATATCAAGGTGAAGGGTCAAAGCAAAGGTAAATTAAATTTAGATTTTAGTTTGTTAATTTCTCTTCAAATCGAATGCGTTCGTTTAAATATACTAGCATACGCAACTCTGGGTAATCCCTGCTCGTTGTCATTGCAACATATTGCAAGCTTCTGTGCTGCCTTTTTATTTATCTTGAATATAGGTTTTATTTGTGCCGAAAAAGCGGTGAAACCTTTTCATCTCAATGTTTTTCTAAGATTAAAGTCTGCCAAAAGTGGTGACAAATAGATACTACTTCATAAACACATCTCAAAGCTGCTCATTCAGTCGTCACGGAGGAGATAGGAAACACACATCATCAATGTCGTTATACTTGCCTCATTAGTGCCCATTTGGTATGTTTGTAATCCCATGTTCAAACTTCAGTCAAATACATCCAGGGACTTTTGAGGAAATCGTCAAAGCAAGCAAGCATACATACATACAATTCAGCGTATTTTGTTATATATTATGGAGGACATCTTCAGCTTCTATAAAATGTACGAGCCAGGTTTGTGCTTGAATATTAATGATCTTAGATTGATGGGTGCATTATTTATTGAGCAGCCACCATTAATTTGTAAATCACGCATTTGATCAACGCAAAATAACAAGACATATAGAGATAAAAAAAAATACAGACGAGCATAAACTACTTTACTATCTTAGCCTATAGAAACAGGCTCAAGATTGATGCCAGAAAGGTATCTCTTCATTGTTTATTACTTTTTATATTATTGGAAATATCGCGATTTTTCTGCCTCGCCGCCTGACTTAAACGAACGTTTTGAGAGATAAAGAAAACAAATCACATCATGCGGTCACTATGCCTCCCTCATAAACACATCATTTCACTTCATATTATTAAAGATAACAAGGTGTATTGGAGTTATGATTAACTTAAGGTTTTCTATCATTGTCTGTTGTGACAGAAACCTGTTGGTAAATGTTCTCTTCTTCATCATATGTCGTTTTTGTGTTTCTCATTGCTTTGTTTGTTTGATCCTTTTAAAATTACATAATATTATTCTCTGATGTTTTTTTCGTCTAAATAAATATGTATGTACACACTGTAAATGATATTGATGTGACCCATTGATACAGGTATTCGAAAATGTCATCATGTAACATTGAAAGAACATTTATTACGCTATGTATTTGCTTAGGTAATTTCAGGCTGTGATTTCTCCATTACGTTACCTAAGATTATGTTTATTGTTTGTTTCTTATCTTTAATTCAAATAACTCCCGTCTTATATTATCAATATGTAATCACACCTATCACAGATTGCCCCTTTCTCAGGCTTAAGAAAACGAACATATATTAACTATGTTATTTCAGTGTAACCAAAAACCTAACTTTCAAAGATGCTGTTATTCCATTAAGTTCTAATATTTACTTTGATACAATCAACGTTTTTATTTGATATCAACTTTCTTGACATCTATTTTAAAGTTCAAACAAGACATTACGAGACTTATCAAGGACAATACTTTTCTTGAGGTAAATCTACAACTATTTCCTTTTCCACGCTTTGACTCAGTCTACTTAACGACCCTCACGTCAGAATATTGAAGCTATAAATTTGTCCCCATTCGACAATAAGCCGGTTTTTTCCTGAGGACGAATCTATGAATAGACCCTTCTTACCAAAAGTGAGGGAAAATTGGAATGATACTACGAAAATCTTGCCGTATCATACTCCCAATTTTCTATGAGTTTCGGTAAGAAATGTCTATTCTTAGATTCTACCTCAGGGAAAAACCGGGTTTGGTTGAATGGGGACTTAACTATTAGTTCCACTTGAAATCATATCACCATGTCTCAATGTCACACAGTCATTGTATCACAAGTCACTGTATCGATCTATATCACAATACTTCTTCTAGTAACATAAACAGTGATCACTACTCAACTTGCTATTTGTGAGCAGAGTTAATCGACCAATGTTACTTAAATAACCTTTCGAAAGCCTGTTTGTTGGCAAGCAGAGAATGTCAATATTGATGAGCAGACGTGAACTGATTGACCAACGGTCGTCTTCTCAAATTACGAAATCAACAAGTACAAGTTCCCGTTTTAGAATTGACTACGTGACAAAGTGATATTATTTTGCTTAGTGAAAGTTATTGCTTTTATGTGTATTTTTTGTCCTGCCTCTAAGTTTGACTGTGTTATAGGTATTCGTTAAAGTTCCCAAGCAAAAAAAAACGTAGACACTGTAGCTTCAACTAATATACTCTATTTAATTCATTCCGCTTATTTTTCGGGTGACCTACCAAGATAAAATTATTAGATTAGATAGTATAAGTTACGATAAGCCTACGTAGCTGCTATTTAAAGCACTACGAAAAATCGTCATTATGAATTCATGAAATGTTCTTGAGTAAATCAGCGATCATAACTCGTGTCTATTTGTACTTTACTTGCTTTCTATACATGTATGAAAAACCATACTCAATATCTTTGGCCCCAAAAAGCTTAGATTTCAATGCATGATAATGTTAATTCAAAATCGGTTGTGAAAAAATCATCATATGCGTTATTTTGCGCAGATATATAAAAGCTTAAGTTATGAATACCAATTGTGAATAATTCAGTTTTTAGACGTTGTCGTGAATTGATTCATCAATATTTTGTCTCGTGCATTATATCTCGTAGTTGAAGAGGATTTTCAAAATACCAAATCAACATAACACAAACTTTTAACTTTATCTTGATTATGATTGGGTGTATGCTTGTCTCCGATTATCAGCCCCTTGCACTAAAGAATGATGTTGAACCCTTCCACTGACAGTTGAAAACTGTTTTGTTATTAGAGCAATTTGCTTCTATAGATTTTTTAGAATAAATCATTACAGAACAAATCATTTATATGCGTAGGATTTAAAGACAATATTTA
Source organism: Clione limacina (assembly GCA_032362205.1). Taxonomy (NCBI): domain Eukaryota; kingdom Metazoa; phylum Mollusca; class Gastropoda; order Pteropoda; family Clionidae; genus Clione; species Clione limacina. The sequence continues at coordinate 1,162 of JAUUEB010489376.1, read as the reverse complement.
CCGAGATAGCAAAGCATTGCGACTTCACAAATTTGACTCCATAGATAACTCGCAAAGACGAATGGGCGTCTTTTCACTCAATTTCCAGGTTTTATTTAGACTTACGTACCAAGCCGATAAAATGGTACTGTTACAACAGTCTGAACAAATAAGTACACAATTTTTCAAAGCTTCTTGTATTAGAAATATGTTTTAACTTTGTTCATTGGTAAGAAGGAATTTGTTTAATAACCAAATGTTCATAGTAGTATCAAATTAATATCATAATAATATCATTGTGGGTCTTGATAATAGTTATGTTCGTCTTAGGAGGAAATCATTTATGTATCGACAAACCTTTACATTCATAGCTTCCTTAAAAAATAGAAGAAATCATGCTTGTAAGGCTTGTCTCATAAGTTATCTGCAATGAAATTAACTGCTTATAGTCAGGTACCAATCTACACCTGGATTAAGTCTGAAAATGTTTGTTATATTCTTTCATACGGATACACCCTCATATTTGATCATGAATGGTTGGCCCGGGATATTCACAATTTTTAAATGAATATAGAGAAGACGCCCTTATTTGTGTATCAGAAACTTGGTTTCATAAGAAGGTGACAGATGAAAATGCAGCAGTTGAAAACTTTTCACTGTATAGATGTGATAGAACATTTGAGTCAGAAAAAGACAGTGGGGGAGGTGTGTGTGTTTATGTCAACAAATCGTGGTGTAACAACAACAACATCCATGTCACTCACGAATCGTGCACACCTGACCTAGAAATTTTGTCTTTAAGCCTACGACCTTATTACATGCCAAGGGAATTCCCGAAGATATTTTTGAACACAGTGTATATACCACCTCATGCTGACACCAACGTCGCTTCACACGAAATTTTAGAAAGAGTTCACCAGCAGCAGACAAAATCTCCCGACAGTGTGATATTTATTACTGGTGATTTTAACCAATGTACACTTGATACGGTTTTACCTACTTTTAGTCAAGATGTCAAAGGCCCTACACGGAAAGACAATACTTTAGATCTTTTTTATTCCAATGTTAAAAATTCTTACAAAAGTGTACGACTTCCACCTTTAGGAAAGTCTGATCATATCATGACCCATTTAATACCAACCTACCGTTCTATTTTTAAAAGAAGTAAACCTGTGAAAAAAAC
>JAUUEB010489365.1:0-10761 GCA_032362205.1 Clione limacina | reverse complement strand
GATTTTTTTCAATTTACATAAATCCAAGATGGTCGCCGTGAAAACTACACGATAAAACCGTTGACTGTTTCTTGCCATATCTTTGGAATCCAAGGTCATGCAATAAAAAACAAAACACTTGTGCATAGAGAAACAAAATTCCAAATAGAATCCTAAGGTCATACTTGGCTTTCAATGTCATGCTCAAGGTCAAATATCAGTATTAAAATTTAAATCTCAATTTTGACCATGGCATTGACCTTTAATATTTTGTTTGACATTATAAACCGATTGACCGGTGTCGACAACATATTATTCGATGTATTTCATTCACGTATAGCTTTAAAAGTAGAAAAACTATCACGTTTTTTCGATAGATAAGAAACCATAAAATAAAATAAACGTGATAGTTTTTCTACTTTTCAAGCTAAAAAGTTGGATATTTTAATTACATTTTTGGGTGTGTAAAGATAACTTACCTTAGGGATTATTGGTTTATAACATTTGACTTTTCCAACACGAAACTGTCTGTGAAAACGAAATAAGGCTAGATGACTTGTGCAATTTTTGAAATATAGAAGGGGAACATTTTTATAACCAACGATACTTATCAAAGTGTGTAGACCTTTTCTTATTTAAATTTTTTTAGATTATTGTCATAGGGTAATTTAAAAAAAATGTTGCACTCCTCAGTACCAACTTGTTCAGTGGAAGCTCCAGGACCTACTGAAAAGTTACTGTCACAAGACTCCACTGTCAAACATTACAATTTTGTAGAGTATACATGTGCTGAGGGTCACGTTCAAGAATCTGGGGATCGTAAAAGGGAATGTTTATCAGATAGTTCATGGTCCGGAACACCATTGAAATGTGTCCCAGGTTTGTTACTCTTAGTTGTGTTGTTAGTTTTCCAGTTTTGTTCTAGCTGAAAGACAATTTCATGGACATTGTTGCCATTATTATGTTTTTGTGCTGAAAGCACGTAAACAGTTGTTGTTAACAATTTGATTATTTTGATTTCAGCTACCTTACAGGATTTGTTTGAGTTTATCAGAGGAATTTGATAATTGTCATCACTATAACGACAATACTAATAAGAACTGTTTTTTTTCAGGAAAGTTAAGCACCATTTGTGTTCAAGAACACAGTCACAATTATGATAATAACAATAATACAGGGCATTCATTTATAGCATTTCCAGACCATTCAGCTTGTTAACACCACTTTACCGCATATAATTACCCCTAGGCTCAAAGAAAATGTACATGTACATTCAGAGAATACAAGGGATCAGCTGGTAACTACTTCTCCTCAGTAATCTTACACATACATTTACTGCTTTGAATCAGATACCCAGTTATACGTCTGTGTGAACAAGAGGAAGCAGAATAATCTGAGAAAGTCACTGATTGAATGAAGATCATACCAACAATGTTTGATTTGGCTTGAGTCAGGACTAAAGGCTGTACTGGGTAGTTTTAGCTGACGTTTGCTTACTGGATGAAATCATATGCATGATGAGGTCTAGTATTGTCAACGTGAAAGATGGCAGCGCCATCAGTCTGGCTGCAGGACAGGTGTAAACGTGGCTTTTATGTCTCCTGTCAGATTACCATGTCGGGTCCTTGTAAAATATACACACACCATGACGGAGCTCCTAACATAGCCATCATGCTGCAACTTTGGTTATTGTTATTCTATTTGACTCTCTGTTACTCACTGACTGAACTTTTAGAGATATAGCAATACTCAGTTGTACCATCAGTAATTTTTAAATAGCTGTCCAATAAAATAAAGCTTACGCATGAATACATGTCTTTACTTAAAAGACCACTCGAGTTTAACAAAACCATGCACAAAGATAGCTCTTATATGATGGGTCGCGTTAATCACCAAATATGATGCTGCAAATTCAATAAGAAGAAAAAGAAAGATAACAATGTCACACATACCTTTCATTCAAGAAGAAGAAATAGTGTATGGTTTGAACAATCAATCTTTTCTACAAGTAACGATGAAGTATCTGTAATAATCAAGAAAGCATCACATTTCTTTATGTATCGTAATATTTAAGGACTACAAGAGAATCAACATTTAAAAAAGTGTTGATTGTAAACAAATGGATTGTTTATAAGCGTTTGTTTCTGTCAGCTCACGGGTTTAAAAATTCCACTTTTTAATTTTACTCATAAGCACAATTTAACCAGTTTTGTCATGTAATGCCAGTGTATCTCCGCACCGAAAAATAGTGCCTACTAGCTGGAATTAAAAAAAAATTAAACTAGAACAAATGAGTACTCGTGGTAGAAAGTACAACCACGCATATCAGACAAAAGTAACAAAGAACATGTTACAAACAACTCAACGGCCATAACTCTGTTAACATATTTTTCAAAAAAATCCTAGAAGGTCCCTAAAAAAGTATGTTTGTAATATGACAATCATAAAATGGACATAACTCTGTCAGATGTGTTAAAAAATGATAACAGCTTTTAGGGACCCCACAAATTACGCGTCTGTGCAAGATTTCAGATTTCTATATATGACAATGGGACCACGATGTGTTTGCAAAAAATAACAAAAACATATGGCAAAATACTCAGAGATAACTCTGTTTTTAAATTTATTATTAAAAAAATGTGAAAGCTGATTGTAGATAGTCACTAGGAGAGCATATGTGCAAGCTTTCAGATTCTTAACTCTCAAGAGGTGACCACAGCGTTTTTTTGCCAAATTAACAGAGAATATATAGCAAAAAAACTAAAAAATACCATAACTGTGTGAATGTTTCATAATTTTTTCTGATTTAATTTCCATACTTTCAAAAGTAAAAACCAATCCGAGCAAAATATCTCAAGTTATCACGTTATAACAGACACACAGACAAAAAGAAAAAATACCACTGCACAATATAATTGTGCGTTGAATAATAATCGCATTAGATGGTTATACAAATAGAGTCTTGGGGATATGAGTGATAATTCCTTCATTTTTCGTTGTTTTTCATTTGTTCAACAACTAAAAACTTAGGAATAATCACCCACATCTCCTCTCGACTCGATTTTTAAACACCATTCAATGCTTAATTATTTCAGCTGTAATCCGGATCTCATATTTAATGGACTTGACTGTCCTTCTAAAAACGGTAATCCCTCGGTCTTGTGACTGTCAAGGACGTCTCGTCTCGTCTTTGTGACTTTATTTGAAGTCAATGTGATAAGCACAATGTGATAAGCACAATGTGATAAGCACAATGTGATAAGCACAATATGATAAGCACAATGTGATAAGCACAATGTGATAAGCACAATGTGATAAGCACAATGTGATAAACACAATGTGATAAGCACAATGGGATAATCACAATGTGATAAGCACAATGGGATAAGCACAATGTGATAAGCACAATGGGATAAGCACAATGTGATAAGCACAATGTGATAAGCACAATGTGATAAGCACAATGGGATAAGCACAATGGGATAAGCACAATGTGATAAGCACAATGTGATAAGCACAATGTGATGAGCGTTATATATGTCTTATCACTTCTATGACCATAGCCCAATACTAAAACAGCGTATTTGATCAAGAGGTGCTTAGTGATACATAATTGAAATCAACATAAACTCCCGAATTTGATTAAATGACAAGTATAATGGCAACACGGAGAATGTAATCGATTGTGTTTCTTAATTATTTTTCTCTTCATATTTTCCAGATAGGTGCTCTAAAGGCTGGGCTTTTTCATATTCCACAAAATCGTGTTACAAATTCTTTGATGAAGCAGTGAACCACCAGACAGCTGAGACAAAATGCAAACAATTTGGAGGCTCACTTGCAGCAGCGCCAACAAAAGAAGCTTTTGATGATCTACTTAAGGCTAGGTGAGATTAGCTATTGAAAAAGGTTTGTTCGGCTAAATTTGACAATAAACTTGTACCCATACACAATTATGTTGAATAAAATAAATTACTGTTGGCACACTTGTATAAGTATTTACCACTTGAATGACTTGATGATCACTTTTCATTGTTTACTGATCATTTCTTATCTCATCTCTTTTCATTCCTTTCTGATGTTTCTTGTATTTTGTACATAAACTCATACTCAGCTCATCACATTCTCATTTCTTTTTGGTTTTTAGGTTGACATTTCTGAAGAAATATTCATTGATCATCATTTATTTATACTTCTACCAGACTTGGTGATAAAGACGCATGGATAGGTCTTAATGACAAAGAAAAAGAAGACAACTTTGTTTGGAGTGATGGTACACCTGTCTCCTGGACATATTGGCATGGATGTAAGTCGCATTGGTCTTTTTGTATACTTATAACATTGTCAACAGTTCATGAAGTCATTAGGAACTCTTGTAAGACAAAACATTTAAATAGAATCCTCCAGCGATGAACAATGAATTATATGAACCTCTACAAATTCAAAATGTACTAGATATTCTACCGGAGTAATTACGTTGTTAACGTGTTTATAACGTACATCCCAGAGAGTCTCGACTGGTACGGGTACCAGGAGATAATACAGTAATTGAATAATATTCAATTACTAGATATTCTACCCTACATTTTCTTGTATCAACGCCATTAATTGTATTATATTTATTTTTGTTTTATTCTTATTGAGTTAGAATAAATAATGAAAATCATAAATCTTGTCCATCTCATCAAACAGCAAATCCAGATAACTGGAATGATAAAGAGGACTGTGTCATAATCAAACATTATGCGTCTGGTCAGTGGAATGATGTTCAATGTGCAAGCCGGTATCCTTACATGTGTCAAGTTCCTTTCATTGGTAATGACTCTAAACATTTACATTTTAATGATTTTACAATGTTACAGTCACATTAAATACTCAGATTTTCATATTACTTTTGATGTGTAATTGATCAAGGATTTATACATATGTTGTGGGAGATGTTAAGAAAATGATTTTTTTCAGAAATAGCACATTCATTTTACGCCATCATCAGTAGGACAAATCAACAGCTAACATGATTTATAGATTTGACTCAATTTGTTGGTTACCGAAATGTAACTGTTTTCATCAAACATATTACTAGGGAGGGGAGATGATGAGTTTCATTACATCTCTCTACGATTCTACTCTATTTATATTTGGTTATCAGGGCTGACCTGGGGTCAAACACTAAAGTGCTCAAAAGGGTCGCTAATAAAAGGTGTTGCTGTGATTTATACGAATAATATGCATTTTTGCGCCAAGAGCATAAGTTCTCAAATTATGTGTAGATGACCAGCTGTCTCCATTTAAAATGTGATATGAAAATAGAAAAGACGCTAATTGACGTGAGTGATATAATCTAACTTGGCTGGCAAAAGACCAACCATGATCATTGTAAACTTTTAATTTACTGAAGATTTACCAAACAAATTGGTTTGACTGAAAAAGAATATTTATTGAAAACAGATCTAGTTTATTATTGTATCGTCTAACAAAAACCACAAGCAGATAATTGGATCTTTATATAAATGCAAACATTAATATTCTCCAAACACAGAAAAAGGAAAAGTCTGTGATAACATTCTGTATTGTCTAATGAGGAGAATGAGTTTAAAAAACTGGTGCTTATAAGTGTTGTAATCTAACCCTATTTCATTTTTCATTCAGAATTTATCGGCCCTAATGTTTGATTATATCATCTTCAAAGATTATTCTACAAAAGTGGCTTGCAAAATTAATTGTTTTACTAAAGTTATTATCTTAACTTGTTTCTCCTAATCCTCGACAGTCCCAACATGTGCAGTGGAATCCCCAGGGCACCATGTAAAGATATTGACAAAGACCCCTACTGTGAAGCGTTACAATTTTGTTGAGTATAGTTGTGAAGAGCATTTTAAGATTGAATCTGGTGATGTTAAAAGGGAATGTTTCTCTGGGGGTTCGCTTGGAGGAACTCCATTGACATGTATTTCAGGTTTGTTGTCCAGTCATTGATTACTAGTCAAATAGTTTTGATTAATTATTTCCTCATGAAATGATACAACACTTTATATTTACAGTTACACACGCTTAAGCGGATTTTTGCTTAGTTGGAACAAAAACCGGATTCCCAGTTTGTCTCTCTCTTTATGTTTGTTGCAACAAATCCTTAAACGGACATAACATATTCTGTTCATGCTTAAACCGAAAGCATTATGACATGAAATACCCGATTTAATGTGATGGGTTGGGCATCAATACATGATTTTTACGAAAGACGAATCTTTTTGTATTAATATATAATTATTACCATATTCGTGTTATATGTATTCTATTGGTGTTGTCAATGCTGCTTTTTCTACTTGTATTTGTTGTCAAAGTAATTTTAAGTGTTTGATCTTCTTAGTCGTTTTTTTTTTATTATCGTCTTAAACAGAACATTTTGAAGCTCAACAAGAGTATCAAAGTTATCAAGTTTTTCTATGCACGAGAACATTTTTAAAGGAAAAAAGTTCATTTATCCAAAATATTTTCTCCATGTCAAGCCTGTGTCGTACATCTCACCACAAACATATCACTTCATCCCCAATCTTTCAATGTACTCTTACTATGTATGATCTGTCTTCTACTTTTGATTAAAACTTATCTCGGGTCCAGGCGCTTTGTTGGGGGGGGGGGTACTACACAGTTGAGTTGTGTCCATCATCCCAATTTACATTAATAATTGTATGTATTCTCGAGTTTTCCACACAATAATAATATAACACTCACTCGATAGTTCTTCTTAGCAGTAGGTTAGTTTATAGGTGACTGGTGAAACAGGAGCGAAAGTTTCTTTCAATCTTAAAATATCTAGTTAGTTTATGGTTGTTCGCAGTACGTATCGTCCCTACTCATTATCTGCGTTTCAAAGTCATTATGGTATCTGAAAAAGGCCCTACTGTAATCTATTGTGTCTCATTTGTTTCCTTCTTCTTTTATCCTTTTGTTTCTCTCTGTCCATTTGATATTAGGTACGATAGTTGTCTAGAGACTGTCGGTCCCAGCCAAAAGTTGTTTGTCAGGACCAGCAGACTGTCATGATCGGATATACATTATATAAATATTCGGACAACGGTCTTCTAAAGCCCTGAGCCATGTAAAGTCATTTGATTTTTGTTGCTATCTACTAATGAGCGCAAAATGGGATTATAACAATGAACACTATATGTATAACACAAGAGGGTGTGTAGATGTATCCAATGAGTCAATAAGAGCAAAAAACACAGTTAATATGGTACAAATTGAGTACATCACGCATATTTTCATTTTATTATTTCAAATTTCTTTCACCCCCCCCTCCTCTAGAGTTCTATTATAAGAAACAAAACAGAATATGCCTTGTCTTATTATAAAAATGTCAGTGTCATATGATGCTTGTGAATGTATGTTAATACGATAAAATTTTAAACATATATATCTGTACCCGCTTAAGTCATATCTTTTCTAAATCAGAGCATTTCTTTCTTATTATCTTTGGTAAAACAAAATTTTTAAGCCAACAAAAAATCGACTGTTTCTGCTTATACAAATGAATTAGGAAAATTACGAATCTAAGGTATCCATGATATTTTCTCGAAACAAGTGCCAACATTTAATTGTATCATTTCTTAAGTATTGTTTCATACTTTTGTTTAGTTGTTATCGTTTTTGTTGAAATATGTTAATAATTTCTTAGTTGTTTTTGTCATCATTTTTAAACGTCGTTTAAAATGAAAAAAATTGTGCTTCCAAAAAACAATTGAGGCTAGTTAGAGTTATTATTTATGTATATCTCAGATCTTATCACGCTTTATCAAAATAATTCCAGCCATATGTGACGAAGGCTGGGTATGGTCTCCCTCCTCAAACCTGTGCTATAAATACTTTGCTGAAAAAGTCTCAAACACGGACGCCAAACAGAAATGTAGAGAACTTGGAGGTGCTTTGGTCATGCCAAAGACAAAGGAAGTGTTTGATGCTGTATTAGAGGCAAGGTGAGATCATCAAAAACAATGGTTTAAAATAACTGCTCCAAGAATCTTTGTTTGATTTTCGCCTATTCATTCGAAGTACTTATTATATTGTCTGACAGTTCTTTGTTGTAAAGTCGATTTTGATCAAATTATCCTCTACACATTTATTGAAATACAATTTTAAAATCTTGCATACTAAACGTCTGGATTTTCTAACTTTTTGGTGATATCTTTCCAGTTAAAATTGTTTGTGCAGTTTTACTAAAAATTGTAATTGTTGACATGAATGAATGCATACAGTTTGTTAACAAAGATTTTAAGACCATCGGCTCATACATCAGCATAATATATAAACTAAGTTTTAAAAACAATAAAGGAAACACAATATGAACACAACCAAGGTGATAATCAAAATAATCAACATAATTTACAACCGAATTCATATTTTTATTTTTCAATACACGCCCAAAACATTATTTATGCAAGAAAGAATTGCTCTCTTTTCCCCGGACATTGGCCCATAAATCGACGTTTTACATCTTTAACAATATACACTGAATTGTATGCTTGCTTGATTGATTGCACAACGAATAGCTCCAAAGTCTCCTGGTGGATTTTGTTGTAATTTAAACATAGGATAACAAACATACTAAAGGTTTACTTGGGCTAATAAAATTTATAAAAGTGCAAATATTTTGAATTTGATGAAGCAGTTACGATTGTTTCCTATATATCCTCTATCAACCATCAGACGATATCTTACTTAAAAGCGGGCGCCTTGCCCTCCCTTTCAGTGTCATAGCAAAACGAGAAACGCGGTGGTCATAGTGAACTGACAGTTGACTATGTTTTGTTTGTCCGTCGTGACGTTCTTCACAGCTGTGACTTTTTTGTTTTGTTTTCTTTAAGTCTTTTCTTTCACACCAACGCTGATATTATTTTCCTTTTGTCCCCCTTTTAAGAATCCTAGGTGCGTGCCTGAAACCAAAATACCGATGTTTTTATACGTGGACTTGCCTGAGGGTTTAACATGTTATAAAGTACATACCAAAGGCGTACTTGGAATACTTTTAGTGTAAATGGTTACATTCTACGATTTTAATACAATATAAGAGCCATAACCAAGGTCACATGAGTTTTGGCAAGGGGGGTCTTTTTTGATACCCTTTGTGTATTGAAAACATAGGGGGGGGGGGATACGTTCTTCTTTTTCTATTAAGCCACTACATAGAAAATCGGGTAACACCGAAGCGACGAAGTCACTATCTATAACAATATACATTGATTGTTTGCTTGCGTCTCAATTCAAATGGAGGTAATTTGCGCAAAGTGTTAATACTGACGGGATATTGACGCGGAGAACTATTACCAAAGGCACATGAGTTTTTATCTGAGACTCTTTTTAATAACGTTCAGGCATCTTATGGAGAAATTGGCCTTTGGACACTTTCTTTTTCATTTACTCATACAAACTGTGGCGCGAAGCATGTCGGTCAATTTTAATAACATGTATGCATTGGAACCTCAGTGGGGAATGAATAATCTCTTCTTCTTTTCATTCTTCGTCTTTTTTTTAGCTAATTCTTAGAGAAAGTCGGGTAACGCCGACGTGACGAAGTCGCTAGTAATAAATATAAAACTGAATTGAACAATAAGGGAAACAAAATATAATCATAACCTGTCACAACCATGGTATTAATCAACATAATCAACATAATTCACAACCAAAGTCGTATTACTATTTGAATACACATCTTAGGGAGCGTTCAAATATCATCTTACACCCTCGAGGGGGGTATGGACCTGTGTAAGAAAGTGTAAGACGGGCGGGGGTCAGGCAGATTGTAATCTTACACCTTAGCAGGAAAAAAGGAAAGATTAATTCTAAATTATTTGTTTTAATCAAACTCAAGTATGAATAAAATAAAAAATGCACAATTTTTAACTAATCTAAAAAATGTCGGCCGCTTCGTGGACATTTCTTTGATAATATACTCTTAATTGTTCTATTTCGCAAAATTTTAAACCAATCTAAAAATATTCGGCCGCTTCGCGGCCATTGCTTTGATAATTACCAGGGTCCCCCCCCCATTTCAAAATCCTGTCTACGCGCCTGATTATATTGATTGATTTTTAATGTTTTTGACTGAAACTGTTAAATCCTTGTGCTGATTGTATTGATCTCTTTATTTGACTGTTCTTATATTAGACAATTCATGTTTCTTTCATATTCTTTTGAATATGATGCTTTTTAATCAATACGTCATGCTCAAATTGATTTTGTTTTGAATAAGTAACTGTTTTATCATTTTAAATGACTTGCACACTTTTTCATCATTTTATAGCTTTTTCATTCAAAATTGTTCTTATATAGACACATAAAGCCTTTTATACAAATGAACATTTTTTTTCGCTGTGTCGATCAATGAAAATTCATCCAGTACGTGGTTAAAGTGTAAGATTACACGGGGGGGGGGGGGGTAGGCGGTGTGTAAGGAATATAGGGGGAGGGGTCCAAAACCCCTCAAAAAGGTGTAAGATGATTTTTGAACGCTCCCTTAGTATATAAAGTTATCGTACAAATAAATCAAACTTGTTTGCGTATTCAAATTGCAAAGTTAATATCATGTATATTATATGAAGCTAAAAAGTATATTGTAAGTCTCTGTGAAATTGACAAATGACACTGCAAAAATAATAGTCGTTTCACATTAGCCACAATTAAGACACTCAGTCGATAAAGCATTGACAAACTTAAACATATTCATAACTAGAAAAAATGAGTACTCGTAGAGAGAACTACCCCGATCAGCGGACACAAAGGGAC
>JAUUEB010489354.1:0-10761 GCA_032362205.1 Clione limacina | reverse complement strand
CCACACATAAATCACCTTTAATTGTCCCTGATTAAGTACTAGTATACTTGCAATGACAATGAAGAATCAAACTATACCAGGATAATAATACATCCCATTTCTGTAGGCTTTGTTCAAATCATTGTGCCAACACCTGTATATAGAAAATTATTTGTTTCTGGACAAAGCCTTTTCTTTAGACATAAAAGACTTTAACTATCAAGACAAACAAATATTCTTTTATCATTATCTTTTATTTCATCAACAGTTAACAAACAAAACAAAACTAAAACAATAGAGGAACAAAAGTAATCAATTAGTATATTCTCCATACTGCATCTTAAAACTATGAAGTTAAAATAGGAAATCATTAGAAATAATTGAAAATCTTAATACAACAAAAAACAATGCTGCTTTATCACATGCAACAATAAAAGGTAACTCTAAAAACTGACATTACATGAGGTAGCAAATTGACTTTTAAAGATGTTATATTATTATACTATGTTATAGTTCTCTTTTACTGCAAACACCAGAGAGTTAATTCAGACAATACAGTACACAACCGTACAACCAAAAATGTTTAATGGGGAAGCAGCACGTGAAATTTATTAAACATTTTTTAAATCTAAAAACCTTCCCTACAGCTGTTTTTATGAATTGAATGTAAAAAAAAATATGCATATTTCTACACACATCAAAATTGTGCACATTTGTTATAATTGATGCAAAGAACATTTTAACAAAAATAATATTCATATTTTGACAATGACTGTATATATAGTAGTCCCCACTAATAACAAGCTAACTTATAACAGGACAGTGTTTATATAACTGGCACAACTTAAATCCCTCTGTCAGATTTTATGTAATTATATAGAATTTTTTTTAACAGTGTTCTTAAAGCCAACCCAATACTAAAAAGAGCATAACAAAACAAAAATGTCAATAACGGTAACAATTACAAATCTGGGTTCATTTGATAAAAGTCTACATGATAGTATGAGCAAATCATGTAAAACATAGTGTAAAACACAACAGACAGTCAATTGCAGCCCTTCTTTAACAGGACCAGAAAATAACAGGACAATGTTTCTGTCCCCATTATCCTCTATAGTCAAATACTAATGTAGGAGCTTTAAAAACTATTAAATGTGACAGTGTTATATGAGATTTGAAATTACCAACCCTAAGGGTATTTGATTGATGTTACTAAGAATATATAAGACACCATAGCCAGGGATGCCAATAAACTATGAGTGTTATGTATAGATTTGGGACAACTGGGACTCTAAATATGTATTTCACATTATTTAGTTCCTGAGATCCATGCAGATCTAAACACAAACAAGCTTCACTATTGATAAGATAAGCTTTTGTCTAAATACTAGGTAACTAAATGTACAATTACTTGTCACTGAATATTGTACATGATACAATGCTGTAATAATATGAAGTGGATAAGGATAGAACAACTTTTTCTTAGCCTATATTTTCCTAAAATCATAAAATTTCAGATTTTTTTTACTCTTGTTAAATCTTCAACTCCTGGAATTCATTATTTTGGTCTATGACATAATTTCCACAAAATATGTATGTAAGAAAAACAAACTATGAGCCAAGTGTGAGAGAGGATCAATAGTCTTAGTCCATGTACCAGTTTAGTATAGAATATAAATAACACATAATTAATACAACATGAACAAATGTAACATTGGATTCAATACTGACTAGAACATATGATTAATGATGCATCAAAATGATAAGTCCATCTTTAAACGTGAAGAGTAGAATATCCTGATTATCCCACTAGTAGGGTTATCAAACAAGTACAACAAGGGGGAGAATAAAATCATCCAAATTTGCAGTTCAAAACAACAAACAGAGGAGAGTATTATTACTTCATTGCACCCTGGAACTGAGGAGAAGAAGTGTCCTCCCAACATTGTGAATGTTACAATACGAGCACAAGACACAAGATTACTGTAATCATTGCACATACAAGGGTGGTCCAGAATGAATGTAACGGTTATAATTATGTTAGCATGTCATTTTGTTGGAATTAAATCTATATTTATCTCATTAATACAAAATGATGGTGTATTTATGGTTTTTTTTTCTTCTATTTTTTCAATAGTGTAGATATCAACAATTAAGTAAAAACAGGTGGTTTATTTTCATACTGTAACACCCTGTATTTATCATATTTACAGGATATTCAAGACTTGGGCTCACTTAGTTAACCATTTAACTAACTTGACCTTCTCATAAAGTATTAAGGAAAAGATAACTATCTTTAATCACAACAATGACATATTAAACACTTAACACCATGCACAAAATGACAACTATTCATGACATATTTAAAATCTAATTTTGCTCATTTGACAAGATATCACAAGTTCATACAGGTTCATACAAACAAACATTCTCTTCAGAGAAGACCAAGTACACAAATAAAATACAGCCTATAAGACAGGTTAATATCATTATCTTGGTCATAAGCTTATAACCAGACCAACCATTAACACAATTCTCTACCAAGTGCCAAAAACAGGCAAATCTTCTCAAATTTTTTAACAACAGTATGTTATTACAAAATTAAATCTTTTAATTTGTAGACACTTCAAGTAAATATTCACATTTAGGATCATTATTTGATAAGAGTTTAAAGTTTGATTTAAAAAAATCAAAAAATATATTTTTGAAGCAAGCACACTTTTCTTAGCACATATCACAGATTTTAGTTTTTAATATGTCTGTAACATATAAGGAATGATATCATAACAGTCAAAAAACATAATGTGATAAAAACTGCAACATTGAGACTAACCTCTTACCAGGCCTGGAAAAAATGCATTTTTTCCCGTCAACCAAATTTCAACATGGACAATTTCCTGCCAGTTTTAAGATAATTTGTTTGTGTGATATGTTACTGAAAAAAAACATAAAAAACAAACGAGCATCATTTCTACTTTCTACATAAAGGGCAGGGCTGACTCTGTTCAGTATGTCTATCACTGTGGACTCTTTTTGCATTTTTGCTTTTATGTCAGTGGCTGCAAAGTGCCATGCCCCTCCTTTGATGTACATTGAGGGCTTGCCTCACTACCCTGTCACATTTACAAATGAACGTGCCATTCCAGTGAGTAATAAGTTCCTGACTGATGGCATTCAAATGTTTCGTGCTGGTTGATGTTTTTTAACGGGCTCTTACATCTTTAATTTGTTCTATTATACTGCCCGTACTCTCAACGCCAGACTCTGGGGGAGAGCTATAAAACGTGAATGCAAATTTACCGGGTACATTATTGGATCAGAAAAAGAAATAGAAAACACCACTGGAGGTCCAGGCACATTCTAGAAAATTGGGTTAATTTAAGAGCTATGTTAAGGGGGTTGGGGGAATATTTGAAAAATGGAAGCTTAATGGTGTACTTTAGAGCTATATTTAGGGGTCGGGAAATTTTTGAAAATGGTAGGTAAGTCGTGCATTTTAGAGCTATGTTAAGGAGGGTCAGGAAAATGTTAAGAAATCGAAGTTAAATTATGAATTTTAGAGCTATGTTCAGCGGGGTCTAGGAACATTTTGAAAAATGGAAGGTAAATGGTCGCGGGAAATTTTATCTACTTACGGGAAATGTAACAGGAATTGCTTTTTTTTAAAGTTCCCGCGAGATTGTTTTTTCGCCTATATTTCCCGTCAACGAGATTGACGGTTTTTGCACTTTTTCCATCTAAATAACATCCAATTTCCAAATGATGATTACATAACAACAAATTATTGGGGTTAAAATAGATTTGACTATGCAGGAGTAGATAAACTATTGTGATGATGTAAGAGTCATTTGGAAATTGGATGTTATTTAGATACACCAAACCAATCTGATCAATTACTGTATTATTAGTTGTAACTAATTAAAAACAATACTTCTGTATTTAAATTACTTTCACCCACCTGTTGGGAAAATCAAAGGTTTGGAGGTACCTCCTTTTTGTCAATTCCCAGAAGTGGTGTTCTTTACACTGTTTATACACTACATCACTGGGGAAGAGGGGGGGGGATGAAAGTGGAATGTCAGCACCCAGTTTTGCAGAAACAACCATTCGCAAGCAAAAACAAACTGATGTTACGGCATAGGAATACTTTACATGGAGTTGGAGTAAAGAACACCACTTCACCCAGGAACTGACAAGAAGGAGAACCCACCAAACCTTAGGATTTGCCAACAGATGGTAAAATTAATTTATCTATGTAATCTATGTACTCTTATTCTTATTGTTACTCAACTTTGATTAAATCTACTTCTTTATTAATAATGAATAACAAATAATTGCTTTTAACTTTTCAAAATGAATTAGTAATCAAACTATAAAATATACTTTATTGAGCTGTACTGGCTTACATTGCTGTGTAAAAACTTTTAATGAAAATGTTTTTAAAAGTCTGAGTTTCGGAGAAAAACAATATTTCAAGCCCAATACATACATCTTCCCTGCCAGATTTGATATAACTTTCTCATTAAAAAACAACACAACAATCTCTTGCAACATTGAAGGTAGTCAAAACAATTTGGTTTTATATATTATTTAAATAGTAGTCGTTTTCTTTTAGCTAATATCACAAATACTCATATCTTTTTATCAATTGCCAAATAAAAAGTGTTATCCTTTTCATCAAGTTAAGACTTATATCATATTCAATCATATTTGTTTGGTGAATCTAAATGAAGAAAGAAAACATTTCTCTGTATGAAATTGCTCATGATGACATTCAGTAGTGTCACAAAATTTGGGAAATGGTCCAATAATGTGTGATTGTGTTCATAGATGAAAGAAAATAGTAACAATGTTCATAAAATTAACAAAGCAAAGCATCTGACTGGCCTTACAATGTAGCACCATGATTTAAGTTAAACAACTACACATTAGATAAATCCAGTTAAGTATCTATCAATCACAGTTAAGTAATAAAACAAATTAAAAAACAACTGGTTTTGATTAAACCATAACATAGTTAGAAACATTGACATAATATGACACATACAAATAAAGTCACACAATAAAGTTGTCTCTTTATACTCAGTAACATGACAGTGGTCCCCACTTAAAACAAGCACCTCAGAACCACCCAAATATACTTTTAAAAATAAAATCATAATTGGGGATTTGAAACATGCCTATTATTGCAAGAGTCCTATCATAACCAAAAACTACTGAAACTTTATTTTGTTTCCAGGTTAAATTGTGAACCTCTGACCACTGGTCACTAGACAAAGGAAATCTAAGTTTTTATTCTTGGAAGTCTTCATGATGAAGTGGTCATTTTAAGATCATCTAGTTTTATTTGAGTTATATTTTCAAAAACATTTAAGTCACACTTTTTTATAAGACTGAGTGTTGTTCTACTTGTTGCTTCATTTGAGTATGCTGAATCTTAATATAATAGTAATAGTGGTATCTGTTCAGTATTAACTTTGGATATTTTTGAAATTCCTAAATTTTAAAGGCTATGATTTTACAAAAACACAACAAAAGAGAGACTTGTGAGATTTTAACTATATACGCAATTTGAAGTCATTCAAGTAACAACTAAAAAAAAAAAAAAACTGATTAGCATTTAATATTTTTTGTTTGACAAAACTCTTTTTAAACCATTATAAAGAAGGAAACTGTGAATTCATGATTTGTCAAGTCATTATAAAAATCAGAACAGAATATTAGAGTCAGCATACTATGGGGGTATACTCATTGGCAGTTGCCCTTTTTTAAGGTACCCCATCTGATTTCTCTCATCTTCCTTAGTCTCTCATTTCTCTCCTCTACAGTTTCTTTTTTCCTTTTTGCTTTTGCCCTCTCTCTCATGATCTTCAGACGAATTGATCTCTGTTCTGTCGTCTCTTTCTGTCTTCTTTTTTTTTCTATACCTCTCTTCATCTCAAGTCGTATAGCTCTTTCTTCATCTGTCTCATTCTCAACCAGTTTCTTTGCATACTCTTTTCTTTTTCGTCTTTTCTGTTCTTCAAGTTTCTCCTCCATCTTTCGCTTTCTTTCATTCTCAACCTCAAGCCGAAGACTTTCAACAGTTTTCTCTGTTTCTTTCTCGGTCTCCTTTTGAAAAGAGAGAAAAAAGTAGCAATGAGATAAGAGGCTATGGCAAATATTCAAATGTTCAATATCAGAATACCATTACCAATACAGGAAAAAAACATAAGTTTAATACAGAGAATAGGCAAGGAGAGAACAATGATTTTGTTATACAGTAATCAACGGTTAAAACGAAATCCACAGAACTATCTTTTTGATTTTGGTTTAGACACAGTTTTGGTTTAAGGGAGTTTAGATTTTAGCTGAAATCAAAGAGAATTTGTTCCTAGGACAAAGGAAAGTTTAAAACTGCACTAGTAAGTGAATGTTATTTGGTATCCCTTTGACACATACTTCTATTGGTTTTGCTTGTGTGACAGCTAAAGCTTTACTTTAAATCCTCCTGATTTAAAAAAATTATAGAGATATGGTAAATCACTTATGAGATGGTCCAGTATAACCTTGAAATATACTCTTATTTACTTTCCTCAAAAAAGAGAGAAGCATTACCATTTTGAAAGAGTTTCTTAACAAAGACTGAAAAAGTTGTGACTTTCAACTTTCATTGTGAAACAGTTGTTTACTGTATCTCCGTATTAGGTTATTCAGTTACTCTCATCCACAAGGAATAAGCCATTTGAACCCCAACCTTTTTAAATTTTCATTATATTGTGCATGTTATTTTTCATTTTAAATTTGCTAGACTGACCAGATACATAATCATTTCAGTCTTAACTGTTTCTTTATCGTAAAAAAGGTATGATTTAAAGAATCAATTTAGTCTTACAAGATTTTAGAGTTGGTTGCTGATGAATTGACAAAAGTAAAGTTTGATGAGGATATAAAAATCATTACTCATAGTTAAGCAAACCAAAGTCACTGCTCTAGCATTAGTCAGACACTGTCACTTGCACATTGAAAATACAATTTAAGCTTACAAACAGAGGCCACTATACATGTTCAGAAGGTACTCTGCTTTTAAAACTGCTAGAGTCAAAGTTGACCAAACAATGTATGACAAGTCACTTCAAAAGAAAATCCCAAAGAAGTCAAATTAAAGTTTGCATATGATCACTGTCAGAAAGAAACCAGACCTTTCAGATAAGAAATGTTGTGAAAATTGTCTTTTTCAAGAAAATGTCAGGCACAGGTAGAATCTGAAACATGATTAGTGCATTAGCCTATTTGATCACAACATGATCAATTTAAACAACTAAAAAAAGAAAGACATTATGAATTTTAAAAAAGCAAGTGAAAATTGCTTTAATGACTGGGGACATTTTCTCTGCTCTTATACAGCTACATCTGTCCATATTGGTTGTCTAACAGACACAGCCTATAGTAGTAACGGTTGAGCAAAACCAAGAAAATGTAATCAGTTTTATCACTTATTTGTGAAGCACGACACAACTGTTTCAAAGTCTTGTGATGCAAAGATTGGAGACAAGTTTTTTTGTTTTGACAAGCTAAGGCAATGCATGCAGAGATTAGAGGATGTAAATCAGAGGAAAAAGCAGAGGAACTGGCCAATTTCAACAAGCTCCCCTGATTTTGGAGTTTTTATAAAACTTACTCAGTTATAACGAACATTTCTTTGTTCCCAAAGCAATTCGTTATAAGTGAATTCACCTGTACTGGAGTTATGTCTGTAAGAACTTCTCTTTGGCTAATAATATGTAATAAGACGTACAATTTCTAAATCTAAAGCATCACCAGG
This sequence comes from Clione limacina, assembly GCA_032362205.1. Taxonomy (NCBI): domain Eukaryota; kingdom Metazoa; phylum Mollusca; class Gastropoda; order Pteropoda; family Clionidae; genus Clione; species Clione limacina. Next base: position 2,978 of record JAUUEB010489354.1, on the reverse strand, counting down.
GGTAAATATTCTTCCAAAAAACAGGAAACTATGCTGTAGCCTATAAACCTGATACACTGGAATTACATCATACCATCATACCTTTGCTTTTAATTTGAAGTGATTGTTCCAGTGAATTTAACCACGCGTCGTGCCAATGAGTGTAAAGAAGGATTCAAGCTAGGACCACTTGCTTAAACAGCAGTCCAATGTACTTAATCTTTATATGGTACATAAAAAAACTAATTTAATCTATCCCCCTTTATATCAATAAATATAATCTTTTCATCAAAAAAATGTTTATATCAAAACTTTTTTGCTTCCCAAGCACTTTGAAGAAGTTCTACTTAACACACAAAGACAATCATATAGAGGAAGACTGAAAGTACAACAGATGAGAATATCTCAAAAGGACAACATAAGGCTAAACACTAGAGATTAGACATACAAAAGACTGAAAATGAGAAAATATTGGGTTCAACTCACCAGTTTTATTTTAACCTGCTGGTCATGAGTCTTGATGTGTATGAGGAAGGCATCCATGTTGTCAAATATGTCTGAACACACCATACAGGTAAGTAACTTCAGGTAGGCATGTAGCTTACAGATGTGGTTTGCCAGCCAGAGTCCTGAATGTAACAATCTCTTACACTCGCTGCACTGGTGAGGATCAGTCAGTTTTCCAGAGTGGACGTCTTTGTGCCGCTGAACCTCCTCGTCACGACACATTTTCTGCTCACAAACCTCGCAGCATGGAACTGTGCGCATATTTTCTAGATGCTGACGAGTCTTTTTGTGGTTCTTGTATTGTGATTTTGAAACACAAGTAATCTTACACAACGAACAAGTGAGTGTCATTTTTGCAGCCTTACTGTTGTTCTGCAACACTGAATTATAATTATTGACCTTACATGGCGTAACATTTCTTTGTTCTCCACACAAATTATTTCTTGAAAGTCCATCACAAATAGTAGAGGATGACATCTTGTGGATTTTTTCATGAGCTCTGACGGCGTCTGCTGATCTTATCAACAGGCTACACTTTGGGCATGCGTAAGTATGTAGAACCTTGTTTCCACGCCAAAGATTGATGTGAGTGAGCCTATGTCTCAGCATATAGAGTTTACTTGTGAAAGTTTTCCCACAAACATCACAGGTCAGATCCACACCATGATGCTCAGAGTTACAGTGATTTATTAAACAGTCAAAGGTCAGAGGCTCTACATCACACCAAGGACATGGGTTGAGTTTCTTACTAGACTTTTTATTCTTTTTATAACGTTTATCAAAATGACATCTTTTGGAGGAATTCTTCTTGACGCTGATTTTGGCTTCTACATCTGTGTGTTCACTTAATGAAGGTTCCTTTGAAATCTTAATTCTTGATTTGACGTGGCTGCTGGGTGCAGTTGAACTTTGTAGCTGCTCTTTAGATAAGTTGAATGTTTCTGCATTATGATCTGTGAAAGGTGTCCGTGCCCTTTTAGGATGATCACTGTCTTGTTGCTTCTATGAAAACACAGAATAAAAAAGAAAATTATACTGGTACTTTCATTTCATTTGATTAAAAATTGTAATTGTAAATAAAAATGACTAAGATAAATATGTGATGGGTAATAGTACTTTAAGAAGTGTGAAAAAGATTGGCTATGTTTAGGCAAATATCTCAAAACAACAAAGGGTACCTTCATCATCATCATCATCATCATTTATAGTGTTTTCCATGTAGCATGGGTTACACTTTTCCCCTAGAAATGGCACTTAACCACACGTCACGATTCAGGTCAAGCTTTGGTGCTAGGCCCTTAGCTTTGAGGTCTTCTGTCATAATCTCTCTCCGGGACTTTGGGGGACGGCCAGCGACAGGGTCACCTAGGATAACCAAATCCTGTACAGGTCTGCCTCATCCAGCTGCTCCCCTCCTTTCTTAACATGTGGTCGAACCAGCGTAGTCAACTGCGGCGCATCAAGTCCACAATCAATGTGACACCGAACCTTTTCCTCAAAAGGTCGCAGGAGTCTCTGTCTTTTGGTGCCGCACAGCACATACAGCGTCATTTCATTTCTGTGAAGTCTCTCCCGTTCTCGAGCTTGGCAGGCCAGGTCTCACAGCTGTAGAGCTTGACAGTCTGTACACATGCAGTGTACAATTCTCCCTTTACTTTAGTTGGGAGGACCTTTGACGTCAGTTGTGGTAGTGCGCATTCATCTCACATATTTAAGAATCTTCTTAAAAACTTTGAAAAAAAATAACATAGTAACAATATTTCTGACTGAGACAAGAAAAAGAAGAAGTTTGCAACAAGGTGTGTCATAATTGGAAGAAAACATCAATGTACAAAATCTGACTAAGCCCAAAGTCAACAATTAAAATAGTTTTACTACATGAAGTTAGAATTGTATAATGCATATCTTGTGAACTAGCCTTTTAAATAACTGATCTACAAAGCGCATGGTTAATCCACATTGAACCCCCCTCACCGCTAACCCCAACTAACATAGTAGTAGTAGTGTTTGGGCGCTGTAGGCTATCCAGCCTTTGGCCTTCTCTTAGTGGTTGATCTGTATAAATTCCAGGTTATAGTTAGAAGTTTTTAAAAGCAGTTACTGATATGTCCAACGATCAAGACATATAAAAATCATAAATACAATAGATCAATATCTCAGGAACTGCTTATAGTATAAATAAGTTTACAGTAGTGCTTGTCGAGTCTATTTTTAAATATATTGAGGGACTGAGAAGAGACAATTGTCTCTGGCAGACTGTTCCAATTGTTAATAACTCTGTTAGTAAAAAACTTTTGATATCTTGTGGTTACAGCTCTTTCCTTTGTTAATTTAAAACTGTGAGATCTAGTAACATTGTCCAAATTGAGCGAAAAAAGTGTGTTAGTAGTTCTGTGGTCATAAATGTTATTGACTATTTTATAAACTTCAATAAGGTCACCCCTTAGTCTTCTATATTCTAGGCTAGGGAGCTTTAATCTTTTAAGTCTTTC
>JAUUEB010489321.1:0-10765 GCA_032362205.1 Clione limacina | reverse complement strand
GAAAACGTCTCCTACAGGTGGCTTGGCAATTGATGCCGTAAGACTGACCGGGCGATTTTCAACTTTTGGTGTACCTATAACTCAAATCCAGTTTCAAAATCTCTGATAAGCCAATGGCCACGGGACCTATAGCCAGAGCCTGGACTACAACTAGGAATTCATACATCCAGACTATTAATATTGAAGTTCTTTCTAATCAATGCACACACACGATCGTTTAAGTAATCATACTGATACCCTCTCTCGTACAGCTTTGACATTTACTAAGACCACCTTTTGTTAATACCATAATCTAAAATAGCGTTGTTAAATATCAAATCTTCGTCTGATTGCACCGATTGTCGATTGCAATAATACAATGTATTTTCTGGTAAACACGCCAAGAGGCATGCACCTGAGACAGACATAATAACATTTTATGTATACATTTGATTGCAGTACAAACATAAAAAAATAATGCATGGCTAAATGCAATGTATCCTTTAAAATAAATAGATGAAATCCAGATATCGTCTAACGAAGTAAAACCCTGTAAAGATATATTGGTAAACTGTATCAATGCAGACCCATAATTTGAGATTGTATAAATTGGAAACACATTTTCATTAAATTCGAATTGTTTTTTATTTAAATTTGAAGGTACGTTTGTAATTTTTACCTGGAGTTAGTGTCGTCTTCTTGAAATATGGATTCCATTTTACTGTACTGGTATTGATTGTTATAACACTTCAGTTGTATACACACTCTTATAATTCAGCATTTAAGCTTTAACAAAAGCATTCGTGTGATTACTTTATCACTTTGCAAGACTTTCACTCAAATATATATAATAATAGCATAAGCGGTGGATTTAAAATCGCGATAAGTGAAATAACAAACTTGACGCACTTGTTCGATCCTCAAAACAGATATCAAGTGGGAACTCTTTTTAGCCTTTGATTTGATATGACGACACATTTGGAATTACCACCTTGTGACACGCTATTTACACTTCCTAGTAATAAAAAATCGTTATGTAATGCCCTCTTTTTTAAAAAAAGAATCTTTCTATTCGTGAGGCGCGTGTAGCGTAGTGGTCAGTGCACACGCTTACCATGCGGAAGGTCAGGGTTCGAGTCCCGCCGAGGTCTCTCACGGATTTTTCTGCCGCCCTCCTGTCCACCCAGCAGTATTGGGTACCCGACTATAGGCAGTGAATATATATGTAAGATTACCAAAGTGAATCGCTTAATCGGCTGATCCATTGTGTATTCTGATTTTGTGCAAGAATATCTTCGTCCGGCCTGTCGGGGTAATAATTTCATGTAAAGCGCATTGAGCAGGCCTGTAAGGCGTGGAAATGCGCTAAATAAATGCCATGTATTATTATTATTATGTATGAAGGAAGTATTGTACTGAATCCCACAGGAACTGTGTTTCAAACTCTAGTAACTAACATGTTTGTCAGACACTTCTCCAACTGGACTAATTGATCAAGGAATTTAAACTTAATTGTTTAACATAGCTTACCTCCTTCTTGGTGATGGGGATCTCCAGCGGCCACCACCACCTCCTCCTCCTCCACCGCCACCACCTCTGCGGCCTCCTCCACCGCCACCACCCCCTCCCCATCTCAGCTCTGGACAATCTCTAGCCCAATGGCCCATTCTACGACAGCGAAAACACTCATCATATGTCTGCAAAAAAAATGTTGTATATTCAGATACTGCTAAGAAAGAGAAAATCAACATCTGAAAATTAGAGAATATGCCTTTTTCACACAAGGCACATTAAATCATATCAGTGATACTAAGTACTTTGAGTTGCTCTAGCATTAAAGTTTGAAGACCTATAGGTAAAAAAAAATCCATCAAAGATTTCATTCAGAGTAATAAAGGAAATTCATACCATGAATGTTATGAAGGGCAATTCCATGAAAGGGTGTACATTCTCCCAAAGGTTCTGAAGTATTGGGCAAGAATATACACCTGTTTCTATGTCAAGTGGACCAAAAGGAGAACAATTCAAAATCAGGATTTCAATGATATTACTCTTTAGGAACATGATCCAATATTTTTATCATTTAGGAAAAAAGGTTTTAAACTGAACAAACTTCTCAGGAGTAATGTTTTCTAGATGAAAATACCACAAATTCAGGATTTCAACCCAAAAAACAGGATTCACTCTCATAAACTTAAAATATACAAAAAAAATTTAAAATCTAAGTTTATTAACACTATGCCTGTACATGGTTATATATTCTCTATATAAATAGACACCATGGGAAGGTGTTAACGCACACACTAACCTTTAAGAAAAAGCTAAATATCAATCAATAATAAACATATCCACAGTTCCACAAATGGGTCTTTTTCATCCAAAGTTTCTCAAATACATCGCAATAAACAATATTTACATTTGTGAACATCTTTTAACAGCATATCTTAATGATCAAAATATCTATCTTAATAAATAAAAAAATAAAAAGTGGCCAAAGCTATTTGTAAAGATATACAAAGGTTACTTTTTTAACATGGGGAAAATTAACATATCAATCAATGATTTTTTTTCTTGAACATTATAGAATACTCTTATGTTAAAGTGAGGTAATTAGAATTCAGTTTTAACTACTTCCCTTTAACAAGGGAGATTATAAAGTCTTATATTCATCACTTTCAATATTGATGCTCCAAAAAATAATGACCATATTCACTGCTTCATGAACAATTTTCCTTGTGTTATTGTATTACTGGAAATCATTATCATTAGTCAGATTTTAAATTCCTATAATATTATACTTTCTACACCTATGTTAATCATTAAAACCATATCAAAAGCAGCCGAGAAAGCGCTTGGTAAATTAACAACTTGACATCTAAGCTTTAATAAAGGGAAATAGACACACAGTGACCGTGTTACGTTCATGTGAATATTCGCTATCATCATCATGTCCTAGAAGTTACATTAAACAGCAATAAAACATTGCAAAACAACTGTTTTTTACCAAGAAAGTTTGAATCAGGGAACAGGTCTTAACGTTGGGAAATCTCGCAATATTCAGGATGGTTCAACGCGGTCGAGTGTGCTTTCAATCGATTTTTACTGTGATAATATTATGAAGGGCAATTCCATGCCAAGCTGTCTAAAAGGAGAACTCCAAAATTAGAAATTCAATAATATAACAAACCTCTTTAAGAACATGAAATGATATATTTACTTATCATTCCTGTATTAGTTTTAAGATTTTCCACTGAAATTTATCTTAATTGGTTTTGAAACCTCACATCATCCTGTTTAATTTAGGTCTCAAATTGATATATTTCAAACACTAGCTATTGTTATGTTATAAAGTAAAAATGTGTCGTCCATATACTTGAACTGACAGCACTGAAATTAAAAATTACCACATTCCCGTCTGTGATTCCGCGACCGGGCATACGCTATAGTTTGTGTCAAGGAAAGAACAATGCATAAATAATCAAGGCATCTGTTATTCAATCATTTTTCATGTATACTTTCATAATAACTTCAAACGTTGTTAATTTGAACTGGATTGTCACAACTGATGGTCGCGGAATCACATTTGTTATGCAGAATCAGGGTTAGGGAATCACATGAGTTTTTAATGTCTAAACTGAGAAGCTTGAAGCTTTTAATACCAAGACAGACTCTTAAGAAATAATTTGATTTAGGGAAAAACATACATTTCACTTTTGGCTACTTTTTCACAATGAAAGGAGGCAAAAATGGCATGGAGGGGGGATCAAAAGATTTAGCTGGTCCAAAAATGCATTGAGCTGCTAAGTTATTCTCAATGGTGATGTGAAAGAAAGTGTCAGATTATTATAGATATGTTATGCCAAAAGATAATAAAATGCTTTAAAGCCATTTCTAGAAGATCTTTTTATGGTTCTATAACATTTATTGGTATTGAACCCTTTGATGTCCAGGAGATAATATGTTAAAAAAGGGAATAAAAATATGAATTCAACTTATTCCTTTGGTTTTTACAAATCATGATGTTTTATTCTTTCTCTTTTTTCTAACCATTTGATATTTTTCTCATCTTTAATATATGTTTGCATGTAGACTCTGAACCACTTTGAAGCATCACCTTTGTTTTGTTTTTTTAGTAATTACTGCGTTTTATTGTTTCATTTGACCATTTGTTACTGAAAAATAGCCTCCCCTCCCCCTTAAAATCAGATGAGTTTACTTTGATATTTACAAGTTTTGATTCCGCAACAATAAAATATGATTCCGCGATCAACCATGATGTATCAAAGAAATTGTGAAATTTTAAAAAGGCATTCTTATTCAAAAGCAAATTGTTATTAAAGATCTAGATCTCATCTTGGTTATAAATGTAAGGTAGCTTTTCAAATGCAGTAAACTCAGAGAGATATTATCAGAATGAAGGTAATCCTCAATTTTCATGAAAATGTGAACGATTACACCACCAAAACTTTTATGGCCTGGCACAGACAATTCATAACTTGCAACATCTCTAAATTACATTTACAGTATCTTGTAATTATGTTATTAAAGAAACAAAAGCTTTTGGGTTTGTTCCTCCCTCATCTGATTTTTAAGCCCTTGGCTAATATATGTGAGCAAATATACCTTGAAATGTGATTCCGCAACCCTGGAATTGTCCTGCATAAGGTTAAAATGATTGTTATTTCTATTTTACACCCTCCTTTTCATTATGTATGATATAAAAACATCTTAAATGCTGATCAACAAGATCAATTTCTGGAAAAAAAGTTTCATGCTTAAGATATGGAACATAAGAATATTTTAAAAAAATTTCACTTACAACAAATGGGCCAGTTTCAACAGCATTGAGTAATAATTTGAATACTTTTCATATAAAAGAACCTTAACTGAAAATTAAAGCTTAGTTACTTTAAATCACTTTCTTAATACAGACATACTAGCTTTAACCAAATTTTACAGCTTTAAAAAAATGGGTTTTTTTTTCAGGTAACAAAGACAGAACTGGAGTCAAATTTTATGCCCAGATTAAGCAAAAAAGTGGCTTTAGAGTGATTGACTGTTAAATTTTCAACAAATATATTAACCAGTACCAAAGAATGATGTTTTGAACCCTTTTTGCCACTTCTTTTGAAACTGACACAAGTATCCTATTTCTAAAGCCACAGACCTTAATACAAATGATATTTATAAATATTCACTGGCAGTTAAGGGTGTTGCAAAAGACCCAAAATTAACAGTTCAGTGGGCTAGAAACCACAATAAAAAAAATGTGAAATTTCTTATTTTTCAAAATGAACAAAAATGTCAACTTACGATTCTCCTATCTCTCCCTCCTTTGGCCCACTCTACTATCATACTCTGTCCATTCAATTCTCGACCATGTTCGTATTTCACACAATCCTAGGGAAAAGAAGTCAATCAACAATTAGTCCCCGAAACATCACTTACGCCAATATAAAAATATGCATGACATTGTTCAATTTGTGAAAAGGTGTGAAATTGTATAAAGAGCTGAGAAACAAAGGAAAAAATATGGGAACGTACGACTTTACTTCACCTAAAAAAACAAATGACAACGCAAAAGGCAGTGAGAATGGATGCCTCCTCACTATTAATTCCGATTGAATTCTTAACATTAGAACTGCCCATCCAAATTTAAGTCCAAGAGTCTACCACACTCACACACCTAACCTTAATTTTCTTACTTTATTTATGGAACAAGTCCACCTCTTGTCAAATAAAAATTGTTTTCTAGGAGAGAATTAAGTCCTACTTAAAAAGCACATGAAGCAAATGTTCCCCAAATTATGAGTTTTTTTTTTTATTATTTTGAGTGAAAGACCACATAAAATTGAAAAAATAAAAAAAAGAATTGTTGCTTTCATGACATGAATATAGACAGAAGTGGTGCTTGGCCAACACAATAAAGGTTACAGCCCTGATTATCCATGTCTTTGTAACATCGAAAATAAAAATAGGTCAACTATTAAACATTTTGATATTATGAGCAAAAATATAGGATCAGACTTTGTTAAATAATTCCTATATGAAGTGAGCTCACAGGGCTGCCAACCTTAAGCAAAACCATAAGAACGAATCAAGAAGAAAATGTTTACAGAAAAGTTGCCACACAACACAGAATATAACCCATGGAATTTGAAGCATGGGTTTAAGTCTTAGAGAGAAATTGAAAGTGTAAAAGACAGTAACCTAACCTAAAGAAAAATTTGCAAAAAAAATAAAAGTAAATGGTTGGCAACCCAAAGTGAATAACTTTGAAATCATGATCAAGCCAAGGACAGAATCTGGATACAGTAAACATTCTGTTAATCTATGTTGCACAAGTTATATGCTATGATTAACACTTGTAGAGCATAAAAGGGATAAAAACAGATCATTAGCTAAAATTTTGTCCTGTATTTTGCTGGAATTATCCCAAAAACATGACTGTTAATACATTTGAGTATCTTGACTCACTCATATAGCATTTGTTTAATGCCTGAATACAACTAGGTGTTTAATTGTTTATGTACAAGTTAAGTTTATGTGAAAGTTAAGTTTTACATTTACACAAATTGACCAAACCAGCAAGAAATAACCCAAGCATTATTTCAAGGCTCACATGCCTCCAACATTCTTCACTGATGTAACTGGTTGTTTTCCTGGTTCTGCACTTTCATTTGGTTGATATTTTAAATCATCAAAAATCTTTAAACCATTATGCTAGTATTAAGATATTCTCTTTCATCAGAATACATATGTGACATTTCTTGTCAAAACATATCACATATGTCACGCAGCATGAAAATGAGTTTCAGAGTATTTCTTATTCTTTAAAAAAAAGTGATGTGTTCGAAAATGCAAAGAATGCCTTGAAAATTACAAAGTTATTAGTTATAATGATTACAGTGTGCTATGTCCCAAAACTTTATTTTGAGAAACAACCTTTTAAGTTGAGTATTAATAAGCATGAACACTGTATACAACTAGTTCAGAATTTGACCCTTCATGCCTTTACAGACTGTTTTCTCAGAATAAAAACCTGAAACATATGCAATATTTTGACCAGAGACGTAACTTATGGTTATCAATCAAATACTGTACTGGCATATTTTCGAGTGGCTTCAACTTCTGCCTTGTCCACGGTTTAAAAATTGGAAATTTGTTAAAGACAAACTTCTGCTGGACAACCCTATGAAAAATTTAACATAACCTCCCTTAAGAGACCACAACAACAATCAAAGTTGCCTATGCCGAATGAGATTTTTTTTTTAGTTACATAGGAATTGTCCAAAGTAAAAGATAAATGCTCATATAGAACCTTTAATCCCTGAGTTGTAAGGTTGCTCAAGTATCGTCCCAACAAATCTTAAAATCATGTTTTCTGCAGAAAATATGCGAGTACAGGGTTCATACAACTTATGCAAACTAGTCATTGCATTCAAACATCATATTCTAGAAACTAAAATTTACAATTAAGAATAGTGTTTTTTAAAGTGGGGAGTGTAAGTTCAGGCGTGCTAATTGTTATACAACATTATCAAAACATTTTTTTTTTTAAATCAAAAGAAATAAGTCTTACTTAATTTGATGGAGAGTAAAATACTTTACTGGGTTCCTATAAAAATGACAATATGTCAAAACAAAAATACTTGAGAAGATCTGTGAGCCCAAAGCTTTTATGCCTTTAATGTGTATGTCAGAAGTTAGTTAAGTACTAGGAAATATGTGTCATAACAGGACACTGCACAAAGAACATTTCTAAAAAAGTAATCTTTAGCAATAAAAGCATTCAAAAAGATGCTTAAAAAATAATACAACTATCAGCAAGCCTGCCTTTCCAAGGGTTTGGGGCTATTGTTTTAAAAGATAATCTACTAAGGAGATCAACAGAGTAAACAGTACACTACTAAAAACACATGAGTAAGAGGATTTACAACATACTGTAATGACTCTAGGCAGACTGACGTGGTCTCAACCTGGGGCAAAGATATGGCAAAGAGGGCAAGGTATCCCTTAAGGCAACATGAGACCAACATGGACATTGGTCAAAGGCAGAGCAAGGCGTTGGCTACGGCCAGGTCTCGGTATCTCCGGCACCAGAGTGGCTACAGGCATTTTTCTCCATTGGAACTCTCATGAAGATGACCAAGGAGGCGTTCTGACTGGCAGCTGCTAGCTGTTACATTCCTTTTTTGTTCACATGATAAAAAATGGCTGTGTTGCATTTAATCTTTTTTTTTTAATAAATGCAAATTGTTTATTTCTCTTTGTCAGCTATAAGGCAGATCTGTTCACTTTAAACAATTTTAAAAAAGAAAATCATTTCAAATAAGCCTATCAGTTAAAAAACTGTCAACAAAGCAGCCATGCTTAAAAAACTTTAATTGTGAAGACTGTATTAATCTGCAAAATTTACACTGTTTAAATTTACCAAGTTATTGCACTATCAATATGTTTAAGATCTGCCTAGCCTTAAATTAAAACAAAACATATTTGTTTCCGTAAAAAAAAAAGTGGGACATGGGTCGAGGAGAGAACAAGTGTGGCAGCGGATGCTGGTTGACCCACGACCAACAAGACTTGGTGTCAAGTAAAAACTGGCAGCCATGGGAGCAGCTCAACAAGACAGGCTAGGCAAGACTGGCCCCGGTAGAACTGGGAGCTCTCAACTCAGACCACCATGCCGGACTAGGATTCGTTGCTCAGTGATCGTGGCAAGGAAAGGCTTAATGTGGGCTAGGCTCTCAACCATGTGCGGCTTATGAGGACTTATGACTTGGCAGCTTGACCAGATGAAAAAAAAAGTAAACCATCATCAGTCAAGAACCAAATTATTAAAACTTTCACATTAGTGTTTTATACTTTCATTGTTATAAACTAGGCATATTAATGTGAACTAACTCTTCTGAAACTGAAGAAAGACTTACAAAAAATATAAACAATAGAAAATTCATAACAAACAGATAGCTTTATTTATTGTATTAACTACACCGCTGAGAATCAGGATAAGCTAACTGAGGGGGATGATCAAAATTGTCATACTTATTTTAAAATGAAATACAGTGAATAAATAGTAAAGAAAAATAACATTATTCAATCATGGTAATTAAGGGAAAGATCAAAAGGGGAAATAGAAACCACTTCTTAGGAGGCATAATTATCTCGATTCACCTCATAGTGAATTTTAAAATTGTCCAACAAAACACAGGTCTCATCAATCAAACAAATGTATCAAATTACACAGAAAAATTGAATAAGTATATGCATTTAACATGAAATTTTGAGTCTGAAGTAAAGAAAATAATTTGATTTAATTAAAGAAATTCAAAGGACTTGATTGTCACAATAAACATAGACAGCAAATTGATGCAAAGATATCAATATTCCATCCTTGTTAGCTATGCTTGTGAGACCTGCCTTATGATAGAGATGAACAATAACTTCACATTGATGTCATTATTTTGGGGGGTGGTTTCTTTTATCAAAAGTTCACAACACAGATATGGGGAAAAATTAAGTGTTTTGAGGAAACTACAAAATACTTACCTCTGCGTCTCTTCTGTCTTCAAAGTCAATAAATGCATATGCTGAAAAGATTCAATGTTTGAAACAGCAAAGATTAAAATCAGGGGTCACAATTGATTATATAAGAAAGAAACAGTACTGAAAATTTCAATTCATGAATTTGTCTTTTAGCAAATATTAATTTTCAAAGGTTACTTAATTCAAATAATTGATTTCATCATATATGGAAGCAGATGGAAGTAACAGTTTTTACACAACGTAATAGTCAAACCCACCCCCAAAACAAAAAGTATTTCTTTCACCATGATTAATGTGGAGTCATAACAAAATTCTTTATAGAATATGATCCTTCTAAAACACTCTTGACACCTTTTAAAACTATTTGGTACTTTGGAACTTATTAAGTAAAGAAAAATTCAACTCACCCATTTCGGACCCTGAGAAAAGAAAAACAGTTGATAAATGACTTCATAAGGACAAATTTTGAACACAAATAGACAATGAACAGTACCTAGATTGACTGCCATTTCTCAGTGCTTTCAGAATATTTTTTTTGCATTTTTAATCTGAATAAACAACAAAATCTTTAAATAATGTATTTTTTGTAATGATGTCAATCTATGGCTTTATATTTCACTTAAAATTACTTCCAACGACTAGTTAACAGATGGATATAACAATATAATTTCCATTTCACAAAGCAGTTTTTGGCATGACGTTATGTACCTATAAGAGCCTTTGCCTTTTGTTTGATTTTAATGATTCAAGGTCATTATCATTGAAGATCTGTATCTTCCTTAATTGTACATTTAATTTAATAGCTTAAATGATCCATCACAAACCATGTCCAAATTCATTTGAATATCAACTTAGATTGTAATACTACAGACCTGCCAACCTCCCAGAGTGACAAGGTGTAATCTCAAGGCCAGATTGGTGTATTTTCATTTAATGTCATAATACACTACATTATATCTCTAAAAATAAATCACAAATAAAATTAAAACGAATTCTTGCCATTCTCTCCAATCCAAGGTCCAATGCAGAGTTCGACAATACTCGAGTAGTAGCGGGAGTAATGAGTATGGAGTACCGACTTGGTTACTCCCGCTACTGATTTCAAAACTCAATACTCTACTCATACTCTACTTCAAAAAGCCAATACTCTACTCCAAATAGCAGGAGTATTGGCTATTGGATACTCCCGTTACTATTTCCGCTACTCAATATTTTCGCTACTTTGAAGTATCAATCGGTC
>JAUUEB010489299.1:0-10767 GCA_032362205.1 Clione limacina | reverse complement strand
GTTAGTTAATAATGGTGCAAATTTAGACCATTTTGGATCTCAAATGGCGGGGGGGGGGGTGCTTTCCCCATGTCCCCTCGGCTACGCGCCTTTCTGTCTTCATGCCTAGTCCGATCCTGGTGTTTGTCACAGATTATATACGTATATTTATTGTCTGTGGGTGTTTGTTATCTCTTCTTTCTTCTTTTCAATGAAGTTTGCAAAACGCTGCAGGTCCCTTATACAGTTATTGGGCTTTTGGTCATCGACCACAGCGTTGACCCTAGCAGTTGTCCTTTGATTATAATATATCTTACAGGACTGTAAGATGTATTTTGTAGTCTCTGCAGGGACATTGGTCCGTGTCACCTTTAAAAAAATCCTTTTGGGAACCATGTGATGCACTGTTGTAATGTGGATGATTGTCATTCTATGTCTTCCGTTGCTTGATATCCCCCCCCCCCATGCAATTTCTTGTGGAGTCAATGAGCTGTTATTTCATTCCTTATTTCCTGGAAGGCTGCTCGGATGGAAAAGATAATTTACCACTAGTTGGGTGTTTTTTTTTAAAGTCAGGTGTATATTTGAATAAAACAAGATTCGAATAAACTATCAGTGTTCTTATAAATTGATATTGACTACCTGAATACCTTTTGTTGAAATTTCAAATTGCCAGTTCTCTAGTATGTAATCTTTGTTACTTGAGCTGAATAAACTGAAACTGAAGAAATTTTTAAGTGTATGACACATTTTGTTTAATGATCTGTATTTCCTACGACATTCGCGTTTCAAAATAGCATACCATCATAAACCCATTGACACAGCTTATCAAAATCTCATCGTCACAATTTAACCTTTTTCTACTGTCCATTTTGTATTATTTTAACTTGACATTTGGAGAAAGTTGGGAACCAGGAATCAATAACGCACAATATGTTTACTCGAAGTTTACTCATGGATATCATACCAGATTTCATATTAAGTTCGTACAATGTACAATTTGTATTTTTGATATCAATTATAGATCCCTGATTTCAACACAACAGAATCTATGTATTTCAATGCTGTTGCTCTTCATTAGATACAAATCACACAAAGAATTATTATGAAAATACAAAACGTAGCTCAAAATATAAATAATTGTACTAACTATGTTTTAAAACATTGATATCTTCATGTTATCTAGCACCTAATATAGGGAGAAGTATGTATAACAGAACAGCAGTCCGTGTGTTCGCTGTTACTTCATTTGCATATTAGGAAGTTACTACAAGCACCGGGAGGATCTAGGTCAGAGACGGCCTCTTATAACTTAACTTTCGAATTGTCTGCAGGTAAGTTATGTTTTCAAAATATATCATAATGATTCCTCATTGATGATGATTAAGCTTATTCAATCACTGCATCAGATATTATTTAGATTCCGTCCTTGTCCTAACCATTTATATCGAACGACTCTGTCGGCATTCACACACCTCACACGCACTCCACCATTCCCTGACATACACATCCCGCATACACACATATTTTTGTTCAAAAACATCCTCTATTCGCTTGATTGCACTCTTTATAACTTCTTTTAAATGCAGATAATTATATATGACTATTGCCGTTGTCACCAGGTTATATATATTGTCCCCTAAAGTGGTTGCCATCGCGAATTTGATGGTGGATAGTATGTTAAATTATCTTTCCTCCGTCGTACACGGAAGCCGCCATCATGATCTCACATCAGGTCATCGTCTCTCTTCTGCTTCTCATCCTTCATGTGATATTTCTCACCTTTTATGATATTGATTTTTAACTTTTATTAAGCTACACAGAATTTGATGTGAGGGTTAACTTTTTTAAAGACTAGACAGGAGTTTAGCTTAGTAAGGGCCCAGGGCCAGGAAGAGTGAGGAAGCAGGAAGTGAAGTAGTGTGTTTGCTTCTTCTTCGGCTTCCAGTGTTGTCTTGGACTTGACTGACTTGTAACTTGTTGGTCTTGGCTTGAAAGTAAAGAGGTAAAAAGCACATCCTTCGTTTCTAGCCTTCGTCATACATATGGCTTATCATGTCCTGACTATGACTAAATTGAATTGATTGCCCATACAAAGCTTGCCTGCCTCATAACCTTAAAATTCCTGGACCTTTTTACACTATCATCACTTAGAGATCACTGGTCTTTGACTTCTTTGATATTGACAACATAAATAAAGATAATCTGTTTACTCTTGCCAAATACAATAATACAAGAAACTCAACTTTTAAACTGTACAGATGCCTCCCTGTATCTATAAATTTCTCAATTAAATTTAACATAGCAATTACCAATTATTTATCCCCCCTTGAAACATGAATCTTATGCCTCCCCCCTTGACAAACGTTCATTAATTATCCAATGATATTACTGAAATATGAGCATTTACTAGTGCTGGGTTCGACCGCAATTACTATAACCTTACTGGCTGGTATCAGACGGCAGCAATAAGTGTACACTGACATCAGACAGTCTGTGGTTATGATACAATATTAAAAAAAACATCATACTAGGCTCTCACAGACAAAGTTTTATTTGAAAGTATGAGAGGTTGAGTCTTGTCAAAGGACAGGCAATATTTGTTATCTCCAAAATTGTCATCCTTTTATCTAGAATGGTTGTCAGACATGGGTACGAAGCTGGCTTTGGCTTCGCGAAGCCGCAGTGGAAGAGAGGCTTTGGCTTCCTGATAGTTTCAAAAATCCTGGAATGTTTTTTCATTAAAAAGGGTATTTTTCTTACTCCAAATCCATTCAAAAGTGTTTACAGGTTAACTAGACACTGTTTACAAGGTACACAACACTTTGTTTTACTGAAATAGGATGATTTAACCTTGTTATAGAGTTTTCTAAAAACAAGGGCTTCTACTTTGTGTTATTTTTTAGAGCCGGCTTCTGCTTCGTGATGTTTTGAGATGAAGGCTTCGGCTTCATGAGTTGCGGCTTCATACCCATGTCTGGTCTCAACTCAAATGACTGACATAGATACACACAGAGATCTACTAGCAGCAAGGAAAATAATATTCAAATGAAACAAAGGTGACACTCAAAATTACTGATGAATCTAAAAAAAAAATCTGAAAGACTACACAAAGTAATGTATACCACATCTATCAGAGAGCATCTTTTTCAAGGAATTTTATGATTAGAATTTAACATGCATTTGAATTTTGCAATTGCCATTCATATCTTTAACCAAACAATCTTAAAGTTCAACCTTGTAATTTTTTTTTAGTATCCCCACTTGAAAATAAACTAACTATTGTCTCAAAGAAAACCAATTGTCTCTGGCGTCTGCTGAGAAGAACCTTACTCTTTATCTTTATTTTTAGTTTGCAATTATTTATTATTGAGTTTCTTAATTACACAAGAGTTTTAAGTTTATTATCAAATGCTCACAAGAAAAAGATGCAATACATACAGTAAAAGTAAAGAAAATCTCTTTATTTTGATTAAACTTACAACATCAAAATCTTAAGGGCACAAACATGACACAATACATGGGGTGAAACTACAAGACTAGCAATAATTTGTCTCCATACATTCAAGGTGGACAATGACGAGGGAAATAGATTAAAAACAAGAAATGTGAGAAGGGACAATAGGGTAAAAGAAAAATCAATCTATGCATTAACCTCAATCTCTCCTCCAGCCACAAAGGCCTCTGGTGAACCAACAGCATATGGACCAAGCGCTTTAGATTACTGAAATAGTGAAAGAGATAAGCCACACAGGCACAGGGGAATCAGGATAAGACTGACAATACAATGGGTTAAATAAAGGAAAAGTGGGAAATACAATCCCTCTCAATTACAGATACCATGTTCATTTATCTAAACCCTGCAAAAACGGCTGTGAAATCAATTTTCTTAACTTATATTTTTACCTTAAATGTTTTGACAGGTTTTGACTCAATTATGTATTAAGCTTTGGCAAAGATAACCAAAGGTTAAAGCTTTGTATTAATTAGTAAAATAAATGTAAAGGATGGGAACACAAAAATAACATTACAAATTGAAACAAAACTATAAACCAAAATTAAACAGAACTATCATTTAGAAATAACAGGTTAATTATGGAACTCTAATCAAGTATATGTTACTTAAATCTAAACAGATGAAAATTCAAATACAACTTTAAGGATATCACAAAGCTTCCAAGCACATGAAATAACCCACAGTTTTGAATTGTTATGAGAAAATATCATCTTCTAGAAGTTTCTGTTTAGTTGCGGTATCTACTTTTGATAAGCTTACAGTTTAAAGCCAGCATTTTATTCTAGTGACATTATATACAAAGCAAATCTATACTACAGAGAGAAAGGTTTCTTGTCAATATAAATTCTATTATACTCTCAAGTAATACTGGTGATAAAACAAGAGAATACTAAGAAACATTTAACAAATTACTAACCAAATAAAACAACAAAGTAATTGTTCATGGATATAAATATATTCTTAAACATAAAAGACTAAAACTAAATACAATGAAAGTAACTAGACATTGAAACACTACGAAGTTCTTTGAATTTAAGTTTTCTTTTCAAAGTAATTTATACTTCATAAAGCTGCTCTGCTTTAACATTAAACCGACAAAACAAAAACATAGGCTTGTTCCTATCAAAACAAAAATCTATCTTTTAATCTAGACCCTTGACCCTATCTTTCATCAATGTTTTGCTCACTTTCACTTTGTGAAATAAATTATCATTTTTAATCTATTAAACAAATACTATTTCTATTACAAATCTCTGCATAAGTAGAACCAAAATTTATTCTGCAAACTCTTTTGAATAAAATAAAGTTTCCTGCGTCATCAATGACGACTAGCAAGCAGAACAACTGCTTGTCTCTGGAGATTATTTCTGAAAACAAGAGTAGTTTTCCCAAGCTCTACGCCTTTTCCCACTTAAAAAATAGACATATTTAGAAATCCTTGTTGTTAACTTATCAACAAGTTTATCATCAACGGGGCAGCTGTTATTGTTCAGTAAGTATTTGCCAAATTTGTAGTAGTTGTTGACAAAAGTTGAGTTAGCATTCTTAGAAGGTCCCCACAGTTAATTTTCACCAGGAATCATAAAAGATCCGAAAAGGATGGCAGAATTGTTAGTCTTCTTAATATTTATTTTACCATTAGCAACCTTAACAAAAAGGGACAGAGACAATAAACAAATTTGTATAACAGAAATCCAGGAAGGTATTTATATTACAGGGAAATCACGGTTCTCTCATTCCTGTCCAATGTCATTAATGGTATTGAGAGATGTCTGTTTGAGCTCCACAGGAAAGGAATGTGTCTTCAATGTTTTGTCTCAGAGGGACTAGAGTATTTCTCAGGTCTGTCAATGCTGGGCAGATTTACTCATTATAAACACATTAATAAAATGATGTGCAAGAGGGAGGTAAGCGTGAAGGCTTCAACTTGGAATAAGTAGACAGGAAAAGAAATTGGGTCAGGAGAGCCAGGTTCTGACAAAAGTATCAAGATCATTTTTCTGAACATTAAAATACTTATCTTTTTAAAAGACTCAACCATTTGAGAACTAGAGATGCCAAACAGTATCAATATTGACAGCCAACTTAAGCTGGCAGTAAGATGTTTTACACCTGATCTTATTGACCATTCTCTTTTAAAATGGATAACCCTGAATACTTTGAAACACAGTTTTCTTGTAAGTAAAGTTGCGTCATTACAATTTTGTATCCTTGTTTAGAAATTGAATAGCGACTTGTGACATAAGACTTAAAGAATAGTAATTTATTCTTTTAGCTAATACCATTTGCCTCCT
Organism: Clione limacina; assembly: GCA_032362205.1. NCBI lineage: Eukaryota > Metazoa > Mollusca > Gastropoda > Pteropoda > Clionidae > Clione > Clione limacina. The sequence continues at coordinate 4,977 of JAUUEB010489299.1, read as the reverse complement.
TACAGTTTAATGTACAAACATATTAATCTTATCAATAATGAAAGATGAGAGAAATATTAAAACATTATCCACCCTAATTCATATAACTTGCATTTCAAGAAATATTGCAGATTAAAAATCTGGAGGATATGGTTTGGAAAGGAAGAAGCAATCTTGAATGAAATAGGCAAAAAAGGGAAAGGCAGAAGAAAAATTCTTGAAGGGAAGAATGTCAGAAGTGGTTTATCTTAGATCAAGGGATAGCTTTGAGTACCTGAGCAAAAGTCGATAACTATATCTTAACAATATATAGGATCGCTTTCTCCAACGCTCATACCAGGTGAGGTGTGAAGTGCGAACAGCAATCACGATGTGGAGAGTGGAGAAAAGTAACAAAGAAAGTCTGGACAGACATCTGAGGAGAACATACTTGACACTTGACACTTGTATCTTATTGACAAAGACAAATCTAGTTATGACAACTTTTTATACATTTACTTTAATGACCGGAGTGGGTGACTGGCGACCGGAGTTCAACTTCCAGCCGGCATATTTTTTAAACCTCCTGTTCAACAGGCAGTTGATGGGTTCAGACCATGCAAAGTCAGTGAGGCAAGTATTAGCAAACTACCTCAAATGCCATGTGTCTAAGAAAATGGAGACTCTACTTCGAGTATCCAACGCTTGTAAACAAGTATGGAGAACGTTACTATACTTTTATGAAGTTTTATATGTTTTATACTGTTTTATGACTTACAATCTAATGACGCAAGCTTCATATATAATAATCATTTAGCTTCTTTAAGGAGAGGAACAAAACAGTACATTCCTCACTTACTCAAACAATAACAGGTGCCTCCAATGATAACGACTTGATTGACAATTTCTACCTTTATTCCCTCTCCTTTCTATATAAACAAATAGAACACAGACTAGTGCTAACCCGTTAAGTAAAAGATAATAAAAATCAGCCCTATTTCTTCTGAGTGGTAACTTACATGGATTTTAAAATTAAAGCCTAATTAAAACGAAACAAAATTATAAAGGTAATTGAATATATAAGCCATAGAAGTCTCTAAGTCCCCATTGAATCCTATAAAAATAATTCCCTTCTTTTGTACGATCTCTAAAACTGTATTAATCTATAGAAAGAGGTAATAAATCAAATATTAAAACAAACTGATGCAGTCTGGTGTCACAACTTTCACTGTCAAAAGGAAAAGTGTCAGCCAATGCGTATTAAGGGAAGAATCAAAACAAGAACTTCAACTGATTAAACTGTGACAAAATAATTGTAAATCAAAACCTGGAGGCCTGATCATCATTGTAAAAACTTACGGGTAGGCAGCCATAGTGGCCAGCTTGACGTAAACATCATAGTTGACTTTGTCGATGCATGTGAAGCGCTGTGGAGGGGGAAGCTTGAACCTGCTGCAGAACTGGGCCGGGGTGAACTCATACTCCTGTCTCACCTCTGGGTACTCGGCTTTAGCTGCCACAATTAACGTTGGTATCTTTGAATCAATGAAATGTTTCTGAAAAGACATAACAAATAATATTTTTCATTTTTTTCAAATACTTCCAACAATGCAGAAAGATGATGACAAAGGAGTAAACAGTTTGAAAATAACCAGACAAAAACAACATTCCTTTGTTCAAATTTGACAAGAAGTCTTCTTCATATATAAAGAAAGCAAGAATATGTGTTTTCTCCTTTAAAATACTTATATCACCTAACCTAACAGCCTCATCGTGTCAATGTTTAGCCGGCACATTCAATGATACAAATAATATTTTCCTCCATTTCTCCCTGTTCTTACTTCCATGCACCAATTCCTGTAGACTCAGGCAGCTGACATTGGGTTACATATGAGATATTTAGTCTACCTCTTCCCTTTTTCACCTCTGTCTTGCCAAGAAATGCAGTTGTCATTAGGTGTTCTATAAATGTTAATTTTTAAGTATTAAAATAAACATATTATAATATAAAAGACCAGACTGGTGATGGTCAGTAAAGCCATGCAATTCCCCTTTCCACCATTGAATTCTACATCACCAGTCTCATATTACAGAAGATCATCACAGTCCTCCCTGATCTCTCTGTCTGGTTCACAATGTGCATTCTTGAGATGTTCTTAGGCCTCTTTATTTGTACTCGCTAAAAGCCCTTTTGTTGTTGGGGATCATATTAAAAAAAGTTGCAAAGAAATAACGCAAAATTTCTACCAATTTTTGTCATCAGTTTAAAAGTTATAATCCAAATGTGAAAAAAATGGTTGCGAAACTTATCCTTGCTAACTCTAACCCTAAAACCCTTCGATTGAGTCTCACAGCAAAAAGGGAGAGTATATGCAACTAATTATCTTTGTAGGAAATGCTTTCCGTAACAGTTAAGCATCTTGAACATTTAATTTTAATAACTTACAGACATTAACTTCAATAAAAACAAACAAACAACTGAGGACTGGCCTAAGTAAAAGAACCACCACCAACTCCATCCTCCCCATCTAAGTATGTTACTAGAAAGTAAACAAACAATACAATAAAATTATAAGCCTGTGCGCAGTTGTATACAGGAAGATAGGGAGATACAGTGAGGTGACTGCCTATCCCAAGAAGTCCCACGGAGGAGACATAATCTATAGACAACACAGCATACAAATATTGATACAGAACATACTTAAGCCCAAAACAAAAGCCAACACCTTGGTCAAAGAACCCTTGATAACAACTATGAAAGCTAAAACTAAATATTTTTGATATAAGTTTACTACTCTCACAACTGTTGCTGTACAGATCTAGTGGCCAAACCAGGGATTTTAGGATTCTTGTTTTAAGATCCACTGGGATTCCTCTGTCCTTCCAGATGCTGTTGAGCTGAATCATCTTCTACTTTGCCATGCCTATTCTACATTTGATATCCTTGGTACAAGTGCTGTAAATCAATATCATCCCGATTTCCCCCTACCAACCTCCTGCCTTTTTTAATATCCTGTCTATTCTGTACATGTCAAATTCCCATCCCAAGATACAACGCCAAAGGTCAAAACACTACATACAAAAGCAAAATAAGCAGATAAGGATTTACATTGAAAGGTTACAATTTCCTCAAACAATACATTTGTGAGGGTTTTAAAGTATTGATGGCACGTCAGTGTTGGTATGTATTGTGTTTGAAAAAATGTCACACTTAGACTGATTGCAATTAGTAGACGGTGATTTCTTAATATTTACAATTTGTGTGCGATCACTCAGATAGTCTATAAAACCATATATGGGTGTAAGTTCATATTCATAAGTTTTTGTACCAGCCTGTGGGGTTGGAAAGCATTGAATGCACTTTAAAAATAGTAAAACTTGATACAAACCAAGGTACCTGATGTTTCTAGATGGGAATATATTGATTAAAAATGTATTACAATGCATCATCATTGACACTTCTGTCTTCACAATAGGAAAATGGGAAAAAAGATCAATTGAATCCAATACATCGGCTCTAATATGTACAAGATGGCCAAGTGGTTAAGGCTACAGACCTTAGAGCCAACTGTCTTAAAGTGTTCTGGGTTTAACCCTGCAATGGGACTGACACATTTTCACGGTTGAAAACTTGTGGAAAGTGGCTATTGTGGTATGGATGACGGTGCATATCACTCATACAAAATATATTTCATTATCAGTGCCTGCATGTACCTCTAGATCCTACTTGGAAGGCAGGATCAAGCACATAGTCTTATCAGAGACAGACCGCAAAATGTAGGTCTAGTGCTGGGTGCACGCTGCACTATAGATCCCTTGGTGGTTCAAAATGGAAGGAAGAGAAGCCGACAAAGACGTCATCCAGCAAAATTCAAAAGTCCTACATAGAAACTGTAGTACTCTTAACAGAGATTCTAAAGAGTTCCTTCTGAAGACAGATGGCTCTTGGCAAAGGGAAGCACCAAAAGTGTGTCAAAAACATGAATGTGTTGAAAGCAGTACTCTAACACAAAATTCAGTCAAACAATAAGAATTGACTTTGTTTGAGCTACAGCAAACAAACAAAAGAGAGAGATATGAACAACTCTCAAAGTGTTCATGAGGGACGATGTCAATGCCATAGGATAAAGATTGTTCATTACAGAAACATGCAGGTTTAGGCACAGTTACAAGACAAAACATTTTTATTTAATCTGGTCTTACACACGGAGTCAATTATAAAGAACTTGGTGGCTTTGTATGATGACAACTTAAATTTCAACTTAATAAAGAAAGTGATACCATCATCAGATAAAACCATCTCATACAGAACTAACTTTAACTTGAAATCACAGCTCCATTTCTACCTACCAGATACATTCTGGCACAGAATTCAAAACTTTGTGGGTTGGTGACATCATAGACTAGACAGGCAACATCACAGTCCAGCTCTGTCGGGGTCAACATGTCACACATCATCATGTCAACTTCATGTAGCTGAAACAATAAAGAAAAATAATTTTAAAAATCTCTCCTTTATAAGTGATATGTTTTGATGTTATAGTTTCTGTAGACAGCAAATAGAAATAAATTTTATTCAGTCCAACCTGCATTTGAATTAAATATCAAGAACAAAAATACCTCACGGATAAAATCTTGGAAATATGTTTCTTTATATAAACTTGATCATCAACATGCATTGTTATACTTAGCACAACTCATAAATCCAATCAAGTTACATTATGTTAACACATGTGTGACTTATTCTTAGCACAGATGTCTTAAAGCCAGGCACTGTGCTGCTAAACATAAATTCAAAAACTTTGTGAGCCAGATAGCATCTTATTGTACAACCTTCCACTCCTGAGGTGCTCACCATCACTTACTCAGCCTGGTAACAATTTGATGTTTGACAGGATGAGATGCTCACATTGAATCTAACGTCTAACAGTGGAATGTAAACATGTTACTTACCATGAGATATTTATCTTGACCATACACTTGGACTGTGTTGATCGTAAAGTTAGAGAGATGTTGACG
>JAUUEB010489288.1:0-10767 GCA_032362205.1 Clione limacina | reverse complement strand
TTAAAGGGTTAGGGGTAGGTATATAGTAACAAACAGTGGGAATTCCCGTAAGTTTGTGTACGTGCAAAGACTACCGAAAAAGAAAGTTAAATCACAAACAAGTTCGACTATGAGGAGTACGAACAAACAGAGGACATAGTACGCAACTAATCACACATCAAATGGACTGAGGAAAACATGTGAATTGTTTGACACCAGTGAAAGCGGACATCTTAACTAACTCGCGCATTTGACATTTAGTTCGATGTCACCAAAAGTGATGTTTTACCTAATATAAGGAGTGACATTTTAGTTAGGAAACCAATCCATGAGCTCACATACTCTATGCACATGCGCACGTCAATTATGTCAGCCTTTCTCACCACTACGTTCTTAAATAAGGTTGTTTATTCGCACATAACCGTGAATAAAATGTGAATAAAAAGGATTTTCTTTAAAAATTAAAGGTATTTTAATATATGCAGCATTGTAAAACAAATTGCCCCTCAAGAAGTAATGAAGTGGACTGTTTATTATTGTTAACGTTTTTCCTTTTCATGGCTCAGGAATAACACTTTTCTTAACAAAGTCATAAGATTTTTCACTTCGTCGCTACATCTACTTCAACGATGATATCTCAAAAAATATTCTTACCTCAAGAGACTGGTTCTCCTCCGATGGAAGGACAACAATACTGGGAACACCGACAAAGATGCTCTTTAGCTCACGTAAGAAGCAGCCAAAGAAAGGAACTACTTTGCACTCTGGTATGTCTAGAGCTCTGTTGATGGCATCTCGATACTCAGGTGAGATATCCCGTGTGAGAAGCATGTCTGACAACGAGTGAAGTGTGGACAGATCTTCATCTTCGATAGACAACCAAAATGGCTTGAGTTTTTCTGATCTGTAAAAATAAAGGGAAACTAGAGGAGTTTTATTTGAAACCGATGGACTCTTCGTGGGTGAACACACATTGTTTTAATAGCTATACAGTGATCTTTAAACAAAATGATTTGAAATGAACACAGCCATACTTATTACGGCATAGATTGCTGAATTTAAGATATTTTCAAAAGAATAGAATAGTTCAAAGCAAAGTAATATTTTAACCAAGCGTTGATTTCACCTATTTGCTTGATTTGAATTAAATTTGTTTATCGATTGAACTTTTGTCACTGTTTTCTGATTTCAGTAAATGTTGAAAAGCTATTTATAAATAACTCAGAAAAATATGCATTGCTACAAGGGTTCCTCTGTGTTCCATTAGAACATACTTTACATTGCAATTAAAACTTAGAAATGTATAAGAAATGTTAAACATTATCTAGCATTATATGGCGTATAGTTTATTTTGAGGTATGAGCAAGTAAGTCACATGATCCTCGACTGGGTCCAGCCATGGTGGCGGTTAACAATGGACATTATTATCACTATTAATGCAACGCCATTCAATGTTTCTTGTTTATTCTTGTTTACAGCTTTTTCTTAAAGCCGCGACTTCGCTGAGGATCACGTGACTGTCATACCTCATTGAGGACTATTAAAAACTGACCTTAGTCCACAAAGGATTTCAACAGCAGAATTGAAGTTTCCTAACACACAGCAATACACAGCTAAACGTAGTATACAGGAGAGAACCGCCTTTCTGTCGTCGTGAGTAGCTTGCGTAACAATGAGCTGTGTCACCCATGAGCTTACCTGAGGGAGTAAAGAATGGGACATAACTAGGTTGTTTTATAAGATCAAAAATGAGTTCTGTGTAGTGTCCCCTTATTACCCAATCCATTAGTTCTTAAAATAATCTGGGGTGCACCTTACATATCAAATCTAAACAAGCAGTCTCTTTACAAGTGAATATATGTTACATAGTTTTTAAACTATTTTTTAAGGTAGCAAAAATATGTAAATAATTGAAATACAAATAAACAACAAAGAAAATCCTGGGAAACTAGGCCTACAAAAATAGTACAGTACTCAACACAATCAAAACGCGAAGGGACATCTAATAGGAAAAGAGGAGGTGAGAGACCTAGCAACATCAAATAAGTTAATGGAATGAAGACGATGGTATATTTCAAATTGGCAGATTCGGCATCGAACCTCTGTAAGGATAAGGAACCTCGAGAAAATATACCTAGCGACCAACAAGTCACCCGTTTGAAAAGGTGCCGAAGAAAAGAACTGTGACACGTATAAAAAGTTGACCAATAAGGAATATCCTTAGACATAAATTGATTTAGTGACCTAGCTGGGTTCAAATCAACCACTTATTAAGATAAAAAAAATTTAGTTTTCTAAATGTAAGATGCTTTTATGTAACTTACCATTTACACGAATACCTTTTAGAATATATGAACCCCGAACAAAACAAAACAAAACTCGAAATACTATAATAAGAACACACAAAACATGCTTTTTATATTAAGTATAAACTGGTGGCATATTCTCTCTTATCACAAACTTACTCAGAAAAAAAGACAGAACTTACTTCATTAAACCTCTGTATAAGTTGCTCCACTGAGGGCTGTGTCTTCTGCAGCAATGGCCGTGACAGTTCCATTGTTACATGACGAACATAATACTGGGACTGTACGCTACAGAACAGCTGTGAAATATAATGTGTTAATAGTATTACTACTCAACATTTCTAAAGTATATATACACAAATATTAAGGAGAAAAATATTAATAAACAAATATATAGAGATAGCATGTGGAGATTGAAAGAAAGTACAACGCGTCAAAGAAAGACAACACAGGTTAACAAATGAAAACATAATTGCATATAAAGTATCCTTCACAAATTGTTCAGGTTTATGTACACCGTCGATCACAGATTTTTATTACACACAAGTTTATAGTGTTCTCTGCACTGCAGGTCAATATTATGGAAATAAACAAATAGATTCCTTAATTTTTTATTAAGTCATATTCACAAATGTCGATATTTAATAATTTCTCTAAAATGTTTAAAATATGAAATGTTATAAATAGATTATATCTTTGTAAAGACGGGAAATTGATAGCTGCTTATATGTTTCTGTCATCAACAAAATAATAGTCGGTACCTACTTTATGTTCTGATTCTGTCAACATCAAAGCGACCTCCTCAGGAAAATGCAAAAGTTTCTGTAGAGACTCGAGTTCTTCTGTGTACTTGCTCAGGGGCTCTAACTCTGGCCTAGGTGTTAGCTGACGTCTTTGGTAATCTGGTCAGAATAAAAAGAAATAATTTACAATTATATAAACTTAATATACCCAAATAAGAAGGTGAATTATCCTACACCATTCAACAAACACAAGAACAATGATTGTATTTAACTAAAAACAAGTTAAGCATTTTGCTAAAGTGATTGTTGCATTTTAAATAACAATTAACTGAGTCCTAGAATCCTAGGGAAGCTATATTACAAAAGAACATCCATTATCACGTGCTTTAGAATAATATGCATTGATATATACATACACGCTATCAAGAGATACAATCACGTTTGAATTTTTAAAATTGTTTATAATTGTAACATAATATATATTTCTTTCCAAATATTCTCATTTACTATTTAATACTTCACAAATTCACACTAGCACCAAAAAAGATTAACTTACCAAACTCGAAACTTTCACGCTGCATAGCCCCTGTCCCAAGAAATCTGCCATCCATATCAAGGGCTTCCCAAATAGAAGCGGTCACAGACTTGAGACAATCAACAGAAGGCATGGCCAGTGTCCACGGCTTTGTACCACGGAACTCTAGAACAAGGTTGTCATGGGCTTTACCACTACCAGACAACCAATCCTCCATGTCTTTAAGCTGATGACATTTGGCAGGTATCTGAGTCTTTGTATCTAACAACATTATCTTTTCACTTGAGATGGCAAGGAGACGTGCGACCTGCAGTGATAAAAGAATATAATATAACTCTGTCCTTCTGTCAACTATTGACATGTTTGTTTGTTTGTTTGTTTGTTTGTTTGTTTTTTCAGTAAATTTAAATTCAATTTTAATGCGTCAATAAACGGTTCAATGTTTTAATTTTGTATCAGTTAAATCTTCTGTGTCTTTTAAATCTACGCTAGTCAATCATACTAGGATATCAAATATCAACGATTTTAGATTGACATTGAAATATTATGACCAACTTTTTCGCATTGTTATTATAAATACTTTCTTTATTTTTTTTATAAATGAGCTCCTGAAACTTGAAATTTTCATCAGCTTACATGTCAAGTTTGTTTGATGAAAGGAATCAGTTGACCCAATTTTTAATATTTCATGCTATAAGAGGCCCACACTCTATGCCAGACATGTCCCACATTATTGTCCTGACCAAAGACTAGTCGAGTAGAGAATGGTAGCAACCTTTCAGCACTGGGCGGATTCGAGGCTTAGTTACTACTCTGCGTAGATTACGTCCAAGGCTACTTAGTGGACACTTGAGTGCCTCAGTTTTATTGGCTTAATTTTTAGCTTTTTACTCGACAGGCATCTCATTGTGACCCACATATCTTATAGTATTAGAACAAAAACTAAATAATTGTGGCTGTTATCGTACGACGTGAATTTGTTTTCCCTTTGATTGATTTCCTCATCTGCCTTAATTTCGGTTTCAAACCAATCACGTTAGAGTTATCAAGCCATCATGATGAGGGGTTTAGCCCACTTTTTAGACTAAAATATCTTAAGAGTATACTCAATTGACAAATGGAACGAAATGTAATCTTTTTATTAGAAGTATTGCTTTGTAATAGAAATTACGAAAATACCATTGGCTTGGGATCAAAAGTAACACATCGGAGACTAGAACGTTACTGATCAAATATTGCTAATATAACTAAAAAATTCGAGAAGACTATCATCATTTAGAGGTCAAGCATGATTTTGTAACAAAATGACAATTGTGAATATAATTGAACTTGATACCTTTTTCTGTGTGTTCCCTCTGAGAATTTCCTTCACTTGAAACAGCTTACATCCATAGGAAGGCAGATTTTTACATATCTTAATGTAGAGCTGCTTTAATTTGACCTCGTTCTCGTAGTGAGGGGTGTGCCACAATTTCGTGTGCTTGTCCTGTTTATCAATTGAAAACAGTAGACGTAGACATTTTAAAAAATTAAATTTATAATGTTAAGTTCTCTAAGTTTAAAAAACAAATAAAATATATATATTTTTTTATTGAGATCATAATCATAACTGAAATGTTAAATTCTATTTTACTATCGTCATTTTCTTTTAAAGAACTTAATGTGGATTGTCTAAAGATTAAAACAGAATATCAAACTTTACAAAAAGCTTAGTTGCTGCGACTCCTGGACACAAATGATCAAAATCATTTCTTTACAAACATTTTTTGTAAGTATCAAAAGTTTCTAGGATTTCATTTTTAATTTATAAATTTTCTCTGTTTATACCATTTACATATTATATAGAAAGTATATCTCGGAGTTTACTTCCATCTAGTTTATGATTATCTTTTTTCGATATGTAACAAATAAATATCTGTAGATATCAAAATGTGTAGGTTCCTTTGTTGGTTCTACATTCTACCATGTCTCTTTATTAATAATGACAAAACACATTTAAAAACACAATTGAATTCTCAATACCAACGATATAGAACAATAAAATGGTAATGGTCAGAATATCAATATAAAAAACAACATCATGACAAATTGTTCAACTGAAACTTGCCTCAATAAGCTCTCGGACTTTCTTTGATGATATATAGTGTGGAGGCAGGAACCGTGTGAGATCAATAATACTCTCCTCCTTGTGCCACTCAGTGTCTCCTGTACACATCAGTGTTCTTGCTAACTTACTGCTACGACGAGTACTACGGACACAATATATTACACATACATCAGACTTTTGACAATGATGTTTATTAGGCGACTTTTTATATAAGTACAGTCAAGTACTTCATCAAAAATAGCATTGTTTTATATTTTTCATAATAATAATATAATCAATCAACATAAAAAACGAACTTAATTATTATGGTAGAAAAGATAAGAGCAAGACAAGCTGATACAAATGAGCTAAACATTTCATTTCTAAGGGAAGACAAAGCAGCCTTATACTCAAAAGAAAAAGACAATTTTCCAAGGGTTTTCAAATTTTTCAAAGGATTTAGAATACATAAATGTCCTGGCTATATTTATAAAGCACCTAAACTGAAAGTAAGATTACAACTTTTGAAAAGAAAGAAGAAAACTAAATGAAACAAAGAGATTAAGTAATGATTAAATAAATTAAAGGTAAAGTAGCATTTAGATAAATTAACACATACATGAATAAACTGACTATTTGATAGATAAACATATTTAAAAAGTATTCAATCCAAAATGAACCACTAATCAAATAAAACATATAAATAAATGAAAAAGTAAAAGAAGAAAATTAGGTAAACACATTTTGATGAATACATAAACATATAAAAGAAAAATGAATAAATTATAATATTTAAAAAAGAATCAATACAAAAATAACAAATGTTTAATGAATGGCTAAAGAAATGACTGAATGCATATTAAAATGAATAAACAAACGAGTACATTAACCGATAAGAAAATTACACATTAAAAATTTAAATTAACTAACTCACTACTTATGAAATTCACTTTAACACTAATCACAATTGGTGCACCGCAAATCATTCCAAGCTACCCACAATAAAATGATGTTGCACTAATGAATTCCAAGCACATGAATAAATGAAACACGGTGTATTTCTGACAACACTGTTTTCATTATTTAACTTCACCTACATGATATTAGAAATATTTGTATTTTTGTTATGTCTTAAATGCACGGAAAAGAATGGAATTCCATACGTAAAGGATTGTTAAAATTAGAATAAAAACTGAAGTTGGCATTCGGGCTTTTGGCAAGGCAATCAGGTTAACAAGTAAATAAACCTATCCTTTGTGGGGCTCCTAGAGATTGTTTTTACACAATAACAAATGGTATATCATCAATAGACAATGATTTGTTTTCAAGTCGGGAATATTTGAAACGCTTTAAAAATTTTGACGTTAACGGGTCAAAATGTAATTTGTTAGAAACTTGTTGTATGTTGATCTGAGACTCACAATTTTTGAGACGTTGTGACATATAGTTGCCTAATTAGCTAATGGGTTACTTAATTATTTGTTCCACGCACAACTATATTGTGCAGAGGTATATTTTCTTCTTGTCCCTCTGTCTCTCTGTGTGTGTGTCTATTTAAGCGATAACTTGAGTAATTTTGCTCGGATCGTGTTTTTTTTAAATGTATGGTGAAGAATGGGAATACACTTTCTGCTATTTAAATCCAGAAATATTTGTGAAAAACTCACGCAGTTATGGCCCTTTTGAGTTTTTTTGCTATATGTTCTCTGTTAATTTGGCAAAAACACGCTGTGGTCACATCTTGAGAGTTAATAATCTGAAATCTTGCAAAAAGGATCTTCTAGTGACTATCTAAAATCAGCTTTCATAATTGTTTGAATAATCAATTTAAAAACAGAGTTATGGCCCCTTTGAGTATTTTGCTATATGTCTTTGTTATTTTTTTGCAAACAAGCTGTGGTGCTGTCGTCAAAGATAGAAATCTGAAATCTTGCAGAGAGGCGTAATTTTTTGGTACCTAAGCTGTTACCTAACTTGTTTTTGAAAAAAATACATTTTGACAAAGTTATGTTCCTTTTATGATTTTCAGGTACGTTATAATTTACGCAGTGGACACATCGTTGGGAGTAGGACTCTGAAATATTGCACACATGCTCTTCTAGGGACCTTCTAAGAATAACTTTCTCAACTTTTTGAAAAATTATTTGACAGAGTTATGGCCCTTGAGTTGTTTGCTATGTATTCTTTGTTACTTTTGTCTGCTGTGCATGGTTGTACTCTCTAAGAATACTCATTTTCTCTACTTTTATCATTGTAATTAATTTTATATTTGAAAACACCTTATGTCCTATTATCGATATTAAAACCACGCATGATACCGGGTGGTCAAATGTATACTTTAAAAAAATCTCAAGTTGTTAACTTCTTTGAGTTATCATAGAGTACAGTAAAAAATACCATAAATCAAGAAGCAGGAGTTCTATAATCCTTTTATAAAATGTCACATGATTTGGTACACCATTGCAGTATTTAATTGAATAGAATATATGCCGTATGTTAATTGAATGTCAATCAGCTAGTTAAATCTGACCTATTACTTGATTTCTAAATATACCTAATAAAGGTATATTTTGGACTTTTAATTTTTAATACGACATGTAGTTTGAGCAACAACCACGTCATTCGCAAACTATTGAATTAAGAAACTACTGTAAATATTGTTTGTATACAAATATTGTTATTTTTTGTATTGGCAATGGAAATAAGCATCTTATTAATTAGATATATTTTAGCACCCAGAATATGACTGCATATTTACCTTGTGATTCGCTGTGCTCTGTGAGAACGTATGAGTTCTTTCTTATGTCTTAGGTTCTCCTGGCGTTCAGTGTCTCCATAAGAACGAAAACACCTAGTCTGTTCACAGCGAGTCTGTTCCTGAGGGCTGTCTTCAGGACTTGACATATTATTGCCCCCTGGGCTGCTACAATGGTTGTTATTGGGCTGTGTATGATTGTCACTTGCTGGTACAGGACCTCGATCTTCATCATCATCAGTCTCCGGCCACGCTTCTTCTAGGTGAACCTGGTGATATATGAATTAGCTTTAGTGAATACAACCCAACGATTTATACTACACTCGGAAGTAATCTTAAACGACAGAGTATTAAATCCTCCTCCTTAGACACTTTATTTTCCGCTCAAAGCCAATGACTGTTTTCCACTTCCTTGGTCTGCTTTTCTTCTTAAGGCCACTTGGCACATTTATAATGTTCATCACTTCATCAATGTCAATTCTGTTATCTTCACTGTCACTTCTGTTTGATTTGATCTGGTAATACAACATGGCAAGTTGAGCTTCTAATTCACCTACTTTCATTCCATTTATGTTAACAATTGCTCCCGAACTTACTACCACATATTCTTTCCTGCTGTCAATTTCATTGACATCATCCTTATTTCTAGTAATGTAATTATCCATCAATCCCTACAGAACGTGCAATCATCTCCTCATCAATTATCACATTATCACTTTCAATTACATCATCAATATTTATTCTAATAGCTTCCATGGTCTCACATATATCATTCAAATCAATAGTTTCAACTTTCAATACCAACAATTTCTCCATCCACTAAAGATACTTCTTTTTGTTCACTTACTGATTTGTGAAGACTTTTAAGCAACGACATATAATGATCAAACAAACCACTTCCCGTTTCTGAAATCTTCCAGTTTATCAGTTAACCAGTTAAATAGCGAGATGTTCAACTATTAATGAAGAAGCAATGTCGACGAATTTAAATGAGAAAAGTGATGGTGATAATTCTGGTGACAAACAGCGATATAGTAACCATGTGAACGTTTGGGGTGTAAGCAAGAGAATGAACGGCATCCGTGCTATATAAGCAGAATCCCAGACGAAATCTTCTTTCATGTTAATACCATATCATTTAACCGCCGCATCGACCCGGGGCGTGGTTGACAGATTACTTCGACCCCAAGATTTTGTTTCAGGACACCACAGTAAATTGAGCGGTCACATCTTGATTTGATAGGTAGTAGTCATCCCCAGTGGCATCGCTCAGTCGGGTGTCACTCGGTGCGGACTTCAAATGTGTCACCACTTCCCTTGCCCCTCAAACTTTCTCAGATCACAAATGCAGGCGCGTAGTCATAATTTTGAAAACGAAGGAGGTAATTTGGTTTGTGTCAAATCATTGGCCAAGAAGCTGCCGAAAATAGGGAAAATGAGGGTGTCACCCGGTGAGGACCGCACCCCTCGCACCCCCTTTCGACGCCACTGGTCATCCCTGCGCCCGGATTATGACAGACATGCGCTATTGCTTTTGTCGCCTTGGTAATATTATACATTTTTAGTTATTTTGCTTACACCTCATTTCGTTATTCCTCTAACGGTTTTTGAAATCAAGGTATCTAAAGAAGTGTAATGGCATAAGCTACAATATGAAATAATAAAATCGACAGTTTTTTGCAAAAACATCTCAAAGTTTTACGTCAGGAAATCAACTGTTGATATAGACACTGGGGCAGGCGCGTAGCCAGGGGACATGGGGGAATGTGTATCCCCCTATTTGAGATCCAAAATGCTCTAAATTTGAATAATTTATTACGAATCTCAAAAATGTTGGCCATTGGTTGGATATTATTCAAAGTTGTCCCCCTATTTCAAAATCCTGACTACGAGCCTGCACTAGAGTAGGAGTACTATGACTGATCATCCATTCAAAAGAGCCAAATTCACAAGCCTAGACCCTCGACGCAAACATCAAACCACTTCGTCACCGTTACTGACTTATGTCATTTACATCGATCGATTCGCACATTTTAAAATCTTAAACATTGTTCCGGTTACATTAAATATGATTTGTGTCGACTGTAGACGATAATTAAGCCATTCAGTTTCGACGCCAATCAGGACAGTTATACATCCCGTAATTCAAAACAAATTTTTGCATGTAGCATCTAAATCTGAATGATGCATCTAAAACTATATTTTTCATTTACTCTATGACAGGGCAAACCTTGTGTGTTGTATTAAGCCTATGAGGAGTGTATAGTCTAAATAAAACACCGTGCATTTCATTTAAACTGCAGGCTATAAGTCATACCGTGCGGTTCATTTAGCCTGCAGGCTAGAAGTCATACCGTGCGGTT
>JAUUEB010489287.1:3896-18901 GCA_032362205.1 Clione limacina | reverse complement strand
GTCATCTTGGTTTGCTCTCGACCAAGTTGATTCCGTCCGAGTTGAAAGCGGGCGAACGATACAAACAAACAAACAAACAATATATAGATGTATCTGACGAATAGATGAATGGATTTGTAAATAAACAATAGTACGGGCGATTTTGATAATGATCAAGTCGGTGGATAGTTGGATTTAGTTAATAGCTTTGTTTTAAAACAACCAATTCCGATTAATTACTAAATGTTCCAACAATGACATGAACAACTCTTTGGAAATAGTTGGTATATTGTACCAAGTATTGTCTTTCTATTAAAACCCGTTAGTGCCGAAGATGTAGATATTATAACACTTTAAGGTTGAAAAGTTGCACCAGCATGAAGTAATTCAGTCAATTTAAGAAAACTGATGGTATTTTCATGATAAATAAGTTAAAAACAGTCACTTAGTTCGATGCACAGACATAATACCTAAGATTTTGATAGAGTGGCCTCGTCCGCCATTGTTGTTATTGATACAAACACATAAGATCACCAATTATCGACTAATCACAATGGTGTCTGGCCTTATGAGTCGCACACACAAGCAATAGAAACTTTTATGTATTGATTTAAAACATCAACCTATTTAACTATTTACCAAGGTTGTTTTTCTTTAAAACACTATTTCCCTGTGTGTACTTCGATAAAAATTAGTAAATTTACCTGATGGCACTCAGTGTATAAGGAATATATTTCCAATACAATGTCGCAGTCAATGGTGAACAACACAGAGTTTTCAATCAATAGTAGCTTAACTATTTCAGATGACACTTTTTTCAAGTTTTCTAGGAAAAATCAATTATTACATTTAATTAATAAAAAATAAAGTGACCATTGGACACATCCTCTTGAGAATAAGGATAGACAAATTATATGTTGATTGTGTAGCATTGGTAAAGAAGAAGGCTAATACAACTAATGTTAATAATGTGTTTGTTTTTGTG
This sequence comes from Clione limacina, assembly GCA_032362205.1. NCBI lineage: Eukaryota > Metazoa > Mollusca > Gastropoda > Pteropoda > Clionidae > Clione > Clione limacina. The sequence goes on along the minus strand of JAUUEB010489287.1, from coordinate 17,937 downwards.
TTTGTTTGTTTGTTTGTTTTGTTTGTTTTTCTTTTCATTCATTCATTCGATTAAAACTCGAACTTGTTGGTTGACTGATTTATTCGTAAGCTTCTAAATAATATGTAGTGTTAATGGAAACAAATCAACATACAAGGATGTAAAATCGTAAACCAGAATAAATACAAAAATTACATAAACAGATTATTTCAAGCAGGGGCGTATCCAGGATTTTGAAAAGGGGGGACAAAGTTCAAAAGGGCACGCCTTTCTCTTAAAAAGGGCACTTTTCAACCTAATTTTTTTTAACAAAAAGGGCACTTTTCCGAGAAAAATGGCATTTTCCACGAAAAATGTGACCTTTTTAAGAGAAGTATGACTTTTTTTCTTCTTTTCTTCATTTTTTCTCTTCTTTCCCTCTTTTTCTCCCTTTTTTCGTCTTTTATGAAAAGGGCATTTTATCCGAAAGGGGGGGGGGGACATTCCCCCATGTCCCCCCTTAGATACGCCCCTGATTTCAAGAGTGATAGTCCAGTTTAGAAAAGTTTTTATAGGTTGTCTTACTCTTTTAAATTTAGTCCCTCTTCCTTTTTAAGTCTTATTAGATTAATTATTTGTGTTAATAAAAACAGGGAGTGTTTCAAGACATAGGAGTGTCTATAAAATCATTTCCCAGGGTTTCATCTTCCTGGAGACTTCTGTTAAAAGACATTCTTTGAGACACACTGTTTTAACAATCCAGTACAGAGAATTGATAAATAGCATTAAAAAGTGTTTTCGTTGTTGGGAGGATGTGCAAGCAAAGAAGCCGTTAATTACATACGAAAACAAACAAAATGAATGTAACCTTTCTACAACTGTACTTCTCACACGCACAGACACATACAGACAAACAAACACACGCCTGCACTTTCGTTATTGCACATCGACATTGAAAACCATTAAGCCAGAAAACTTATTAATTTATAATCCAAAACAAATCACACTTTAATATCATTTCAACAAATCGTTTAACAAAAAGAATCAAGCCCCATAAAGCAGTTCATAATAGAAAACAATTTTTAAAAGAAAAACCTGATATTTATTACTTTATTTGTTTACATATGTGGATACATTTACTTGGTGTTATTGATGCGTTTAATAAACAGACAAAAGAGAAAAAAATTATAAGATAAATGTGAAAAAATGTTACTGAGAGGTGAGTATTATGATTATTTTACTTTCTTCAAAATTATTACGTTCTACCTATTTGAAACCTTACGACAATATTTTTAGATTAACCAATGAGAATATATAAAATATAGTTTTATTAAGTTGGCATTTCATTTTTTACATAAATCGTATTTGGTTGAGATTGAAATTCGAGAAAATGCGATTAAGATATAATATCAACCTGCACAATGAATTTACAAAAGTTCTTTTCAATTCATTTAGTAAAATAATATAAGAAACAATAAGAGAAATAATAAGACCGAAAATCGAGTTTATGTCTATATATGTGGCAAGGGGAGTGATTTGAATACATATTTCTTTATCATTCAGTCTCGCATTCTTTTCAAAACATATATTTTATGAAATTCTGATTTTTCAAAATGCATTCATTAATTGTTAAGTGTTATCAGTTCATTTATTCATTAATTTGTCTTTCTCGTTGTTTTGTTCATTTTATTCAATAACTTAATTATGAAGTGATTTTTTCGTTCATGAATTCAAATATAACATCACTTATTAAATCATTAACTGGTAAGTTTTTAGTTGTTTTATTTATTCATTCAAATTTTATTTATAAATCACCAACCCAAAACTTCAATTTTCGAATAATACTGTAATTATTTCTATCATTTAATCCCCTCTTCTACTTTCTAACGAACGATTTATATATAAACGCATTGGCTAATCCTTTTATTCATGTATAGATTAATAGAATGATACATCTCATTGTTCATGTGTAGAATCCTGTCTCCATAATTCATCCATCGACACATCTAACCTTTTGTTCTTTTAATTACCATCTTTGCTCATTAAATTATATTTTTTCGTTTTTTTATTCATCAATTTATACGTATTATTTATTCAATTATGCATGTGTTATTCATATATTCGTCGATTTATTTATCTTTCCATTATTTATTTCTTCGCCATTGTTTCTTATATTCCCCGCTTGTTTACCCATTTATCATAATTCCTTTTTTTGTCTTCTCATTTTTATATTTCCCATGGAGCTTATAGATAGCGTATACATAGCTTTATCCTATTTAATAGAGATAATATATAGCATTTATATAGCTCATTTAAGACCTTTTAGGCTTGTTCTGTCCGCTTTACAATATACAATTCAAGACTTTTACCCCGCGACAGGCCTAACAAATATTTGCAAAGGCATTCACAATTTCAATCTAGGTAGAGTGGAGTTATGTTTGTTAGCTTATTCCCAAGTAAAATAAACACAAGGCCATAAAGAGATTGGAACTAGCTGCCTTTCACTACGAAGTCAGAGCCTACCACGACACCACGAGTGTTATTTATCTTTTGATATTCAGTTTGTCAACTTTATTTTATATTAAATTTAAAACATTAATTGATAATTGATCTTGAAAAAATATTGTTTTAAAAAAGAAATAAGAATAAACTATATTTTCTCATAACACTTTGAAAATTATGTACCGTGCAACAGTATCCATCACGGGATATTTTAACAAAACTTTTAGGTACGCAGGGATGGTTTGTGTGTGCATTTTATAAACCTATTTTGGATAAAATGTGTGGCTTAGAAGATTAAACTTTATAAAACATGGACAATTAATTTATTTAATAATCGATAAGAATGTAAGGAAATTTAACTTTTAGCCGGTCATTCATTTGATGATTTTTTTTAAAGTATGGTATTATATCAGGGTTTTTTTAATGAAGACAGTTCCCCAACGGTATCTTGCCACAATATTATAAATAAACATTCTAAGAACAGTTAAACAAAGCATAACTTGTCTAAAAGAAAAAGAGTTTACAATCCTCAATCGACTAAAACAGAAAGCAATAAATAACCGGCAATTAATAACCGACTGATGACGACATTTTTTCACATTCAAACTGCATGTCGTATTTTTTTGGTATCTTTAATGGGAAACATGAAATAGCTAATTTATAGGCATTGTTATCAAAAGCAGTTTGAATGTTTATAAATCAATCAAAAATGAAGATAAAATCTTGTACTCGGGACAAATTATTAAAATAATTTAATAGATTTAATATTCCTAATTTATTTTTTATTGCTTGAAAGTCGACAATATTTTATACTAAGTTTTTAAAAACAGATCTTGAATACTGTAAACAAAATTTGTTATCAAAATACTCAACTATCGGAAATAATTACCTTTGTGTTGCTGATAAATGTTTTACATGTTGAAATAGACATAAAACCATAAAACTATTCTGTGTTTAGAGCTGTCATGTTGTATGGTAATTCTTTCTTTTCGAAATCATAACGAATATCATATAACAAAAATGTATATTCGACTAGACACTTACATAATCTCGGATAAACACACTTAAGAAATCAGCAGCCTTTTCAAAGATTTGTTATGATTTTAACGGCTTCTTATACGGTTCATCTGAATATTTTTGTTAGGGTGCATGGGATAATGGAATTGTTTATCAAAATATTCTGGTGATAATATTTTTGCTATAACAAATTAATTTTTGTCAGTTCTCCTTATTTCTAGTGATACAAGATGTATTAGACGTCACAAGTTATTATTTCAAATGAGGCATTTGTATTTCTATATAAGCAAGAATTTTGATAACATTAACAGCTTGAAAGATTTGTATTCGAATTTATTATCATGTTTTTGTGTGTGATGTGTGCAGAACTACAATTTGTTTCAAAGGCACCCCCCACCCCCCCTAATCAAATTTCTAGCTGGACAAGTCTATTACATGATAAATACGGCAGCCGTTTGACACATACATGATAACTGTATGACACCTCACGCATATCATTATCAATACCGGTATAAAAAACCTTATATTGAACCGATCACTTAACACTGTTACTTTGCACCGGTGCTATATCACTGTATTATCCTACTTCGTATTGTACATTTGCAAAATATTATTTTTGTACTTTGATATTTTGTTCTGCTCTTATCTGAAAAAATTGTAAAAGTATATTTTTTTAGCTGTTCGAAGTCTTCATCATAGCGGTCAAAAAGACAGATTTGGCACAACCACAGTTTGTATTTACCAACAATTAATTAAATTTTAAAAACTAATTTTAGTTTTTCAGAGCATTAAAATTCTAGTAATTTTTCACAACTTTAAATGCATTAAAAAGATCGTTAGTACTTAGTTTTCATCGTGGAAATTCTGTATAAAGCAAAGAGGATAAATAACTCTAGCAACCTACGTTAGTAATACCTGTAAATATTTGTTATTTCATATCAACTAGTGACGCAAAGAAGAAAACTAGAGGTCAATATTTGTCGTATTGAAACACACGTGTAATAACTTTGACCTACATAGGCGCTAAAATAGTTTCATTAGTGATTAGGGAAATACCAATATTCATTCTCATTTATATCTTCGACTACATTGTTTGCCCACCATTGTTTTACGGGAAGTCTTGAGTAAGAGAACAATTTGTCACTCGGGTGCCGAAATTCGGATTAAGCAAATGATTAAGTATCTTACTTCCTTATTTCCTTAGTGTGGTTATTATTTCTACAAAGTAAATGGTGTTTATTTTGGTAAATCAAATCGAATATGAAATAAAATAAATACCACGCTTTTAATTTTTGAGACGAAACTTATTGTCCTATTCGTGCTCAGAGACAATTATTTCGAACTCGTTAGAGCTCGTTAGAACACTTAAGACACTCAGAGGTCACTATAAATAAACTAATGTAAAGTAAAGGTTCCAGATATAATTGAATATTCCCTTAAAAGAAGATTTCAAATTTGATTTTATAGTTTGAAAAAAAACATCTTTTAATGTGAACACTGATATTATATCACTGTATATTTCTTATGAAGACTCAATAATATTTAATTAACTTACCTGTAATCAAAGGTCGCTATGGCGCCTGGTAGGTGATACACAACTTTAATAAATGATTATGATTCCAATTCCAATTGAGTGTTAATAGGCCTAGGGCTAATCCATATCAGAAATGCACATGAAACTTAAAATAAATCATTTTATAGCACTTGAGAGCGATTGTAATTTTAAAAAAATCAGAATTCATGAACTTGAAAAGCATACGAATTAATCATTAAAAAGACATTTAAATCACACGTTTTCGACAAGTAATCCACTTTGGCTATGACGTCATCCAATATTCAATACAACTTCCGGAAACTTGTTTTTCTCATTATTGCTGACGCTAGAATCCACGCAATCACCACAACGTACTAAGAAATCGGTGTCCAACGAATGTGCTGGTAATTACATCAGTGTTCAATTCATCCAAACGACTTGTGTATGGATGAAATGACGAATGATCAAATGAAGAGAATTTATCGTGATCTTCAATAGCCACATGTGAAAAGTCGGTCTCTGGGATGTGTTTTTACTACAAGCCGTAGACTTGCTTGTTCCTCCCGAGCCGCCATGTTTTCATACCAAACACTGCTCGGGTTAACGCAATAAGGCTTAGGAGAACGCTTTTCTCTTTTCACTTTCTAAACTTGAAGCTATTAGGGGTAGGGCTGGTCGATATAAAATAAATTAACCATTTATGCAAAGTTTACGGATGCAGTGGTTAAGCGTTGCCGAAAATTTACCCAGTAAATAAAAGAGAGCGTTAGGATAAACACATCTATGTTTATGCCTCGCTGGGGAACTCAATGATCATTTCGAAGAGGGCTTTCTATTTCTTTTTTTTAACATCTTACTGTGAAATACCTCCTAGAGAGCGCATTTAATGGAAAACTCCACGAAAACTACAAAATTAAAAGTCGAACGGATATGTTGAATTTGATTAGTGTATTTTTCTCTGAATGGAGTTAAAATTAGACAGCTTAACTTAAACATATTATAAAATGATATGATACGACGTCTTTAAGACTCATTATTGTATCTTTGTTTGCCAATACCTGAAGAAACAACTCTAAGATTATACAAATATTATCCTAACAAAACTCGGCTGACTCTCAATAAAGACCAGGCTCTCAAGTCTTGAAGAGTTTCATCGCCATCTTTTCTTTCGCCACAAGAGTTAGTGTAGTTGCCCTGAGGGGGATATAGATATTGAAGGCAACGAAGGAGAACCGTTTGTCTAAGGCATTATCCTCCTCGGATGATATACAAGTAATGAATGGTCTAGACAACTTGTATCCCCATGTTTGTTTCTATTAGAACAGACCCCTGTGGCTTGGCAAACATGTAAGTTGAAGATTTTAACAGCAATTTTTCTTTCCCTGTTTGCTTTGTGATTTCTAGAAAAGAGACTTCAGAAATATCCGAATAAAGCTTACAAAAAAAGTTTACATTTTCTTTAATGCTTTGACTATGATAATGTTTTTACTTCAGTGCGCAGTCGAGTTTTAGTACAAATAGGTCATTAGTCATTACGACCTTGACATCAGAAAGAATAATGACATTAGTATATCCTTAACAGATAAAATATTTCATCTGTGACAGGATGGAACCCTCGTTAAAGAGTTCACTGATACTTGGTTGAGCCCCATAGTTTAGCCTGTAGTCAAGCGCGTAGCCATGATTTTAAAATGGGGGGACAACCTTGAATTTTATCAAATCAATTAAAAATTTTGAGATTAGTAATAAATGGTGCACATTAATAGCATTTTGGATCTCAAATTTGGGGAGGAGCATTACCCCATGTCCCCCTCTGGCTACGCGCCTGCCTGTAGTCCAAGCTCCACTCCCGATGTCACACTTCTAATTAAATTCACGATGTTTTATTTGTTGTAAGACATACATTGCTCGGATTTGTTTTTTTCAAATACTAACCCTTTAATTTTTTTCTCTCATAGAAACCAGGTAACCCGATAGCCCTAGTAAATTCAATTTGATTTCTTCCATGTTGAAATTGTTTACAATCTGTATATCAAAGGCTGTAGAATCGTGCAAAAAACGGCAAGATATTATCTGTTTTTTGGTAACATCATAATTTTGAACATATTGTTGTGAAATTATGAATATAAACACATGTGACTCTTTACAGATTGGGGACTTTAAATGTGCTATTAATTTTGGATATAACACGGTGTTGTGTTCATTATGTAATTGAGCATAACATGTTAGCAGTGCCGGTCTGATTACTGAAATCATCTAGTGGATGTTATTGGATTAGATTGATTTTTGTAATCGGAAAACATTTGGATTTGGCTTTTTTCAGTTATCCGAAGGATTGGATTATTGAAATTCCAATCAGATTATTTTTGGATTATTTTGTCATCAAATAAATAAAATCGTAAGGAAAAAATGAGATCGGCGACGGTCAGCAAAGCCATGCTATTCCCCTACCGCCCTGAATTATAAATCATCAGTCTCATATTACAGAAGAGCATCACAGTTTCCCTATTCTCTCTGTCTGGTTGACAATGTGCATTCTTTAGATGTTCTTGTGCCTCTTTATATGTACTCCCTAAATCCCCTTTTGGTCTTAGGGATTAAAAGTAGCAAATTGCAAAGAATTAACGCAAAATTTCAACCAAAAAATGTATCAGTTTAAAAGCTTTAATCCTTTAAACAATTGGCGTGAAAAAGAGTGGCGAAATAAAAGTTACAAAAAAGTTGCAGAAACAGTTGAGAGAAAAAATTAGTGGCGAAAAAAGTGGCGAAACATCCTCGATAACCCTTAACCCTAACCCCATAAAAATATGATCGACTTTTGCAGCAGGTTACAAGATCCGGAAGTTTAAAACTGAGTCCATTACTAAGAAATGTGTGTGCGACACGCCAGAGTGTACAATATGTCGCCCTCGCTCGCTCTTGAATTATGCGTAATTTTATTTTCTAGCGCGCGACAGGCACAGCCTCCTATTGAAAGCCTTCAAAAATGACATCCTGATGGACACAAAATGAAAAATGTAAAAAAAAAATGAAAAATGTAAACAAAAAAATTTGGATAGTCAGATTGCAAAGAACAAAGTTCAGAAAACAATTATGTAACTATCCCCAAAAAATTGAACATTTCTTACATAATAAGGAATTGTAAAGTAATCCGCTCAAATTTGAGTGGATTACCAAGATGTTGGTAGCGGGATGGCTGAATAAGATTACCCACCCAACAAAGAGAACCGAAATTTGTTTGAATTACTGTGAAAAGAAGCTGGATTTTTAAAATACCGGCATTATCAGTATAGAATGCCTCTATTTACGTAATCCCGCTGCTTTTTACACCGCTGCAAATTACTCAAGATACTAAAACATCATAGATAGGTCGATAATTACAACAGTAGACACTTTAGACTTTTATTTGCGGGGTTCGTTCTATCTTGTGAAGGAACTTGGCGTCTACATTCTTGTTAGGGTTACAAAAAATATTTTTTAAAACAGCGTTGATTGTCCATTGTCTGTGTTTTCAAGATTTTCGAGACGTCAGCCTCCACTCAGCACTAAATAACCTTGTCTCTTATAGAGTGGGCCGGAAGTCATCAGGTCATTGTGGAAGGATTTAGTTGGATGCTGTGGCTTTGCTCGAATTGGTCTACAGAAAAGACAGGAAAACACGGGCATCAGTTATCGCGGGGGTTGACATCCGCCTCGTGGCAGGGGCGGTTGATCTGGGGAAGATGAAGAAGTTGGAAGGGAATCTGAGAAATTAGGAGATATTCGCGAAGGATTGGTTGACACACTTGAGCCAGTCTGAGGCCCCCTCGTGTCTCCTCGTGTCATCTAGAGCACGAATATCTGTTATCGTTAGCCAATTGATCGAGTTACAAGACTTGAGATTATTTCTACTACTTTACACGTTTTTTTTTTTGGAATTTCACAATCTATAAAGTAAGATGACGAAGAATATGATTTTTGAATACTGAAAATAAGAAAACAGTTAAAGAAGGCTTATTTGAAAGTTATTGATAGCATAGTCAATTTACGTAAATAATTTGATAGATATCATTTTTTCTGTAACATAAAAATAATGATATTTTATCTTTACCTTGGCAAGAAGTTTTCTGACAAAAAATGTAGAAAAATAGTTCTTGGAATTGAAATATTTTTTCAAAGTGTCATGCAAAAGCTTTCAAATATGTTCTTCGTGAATGTAAAGATTGATTCAATGATTGCGATAAACAAGTGCCAACTGTCTGGACGTCAGATCAATGTAGCAGCGATCAAATCATCATTGAGCTAGCCGACTAGCCTATAGCATCCCAGTGTGCCAGACCACGACTGGCACTAATTAGCTAGATATGTCTGGCACACTGTCCGGTTACTTTATATCTAGTCTGGTATAATTTTACTTTTGTTTCTACCTTTTTGTAATACGTTTTCGGTAACTACCCGAACACAACCCGAAGACTACACATTGGGCCATTAAATAACACAAAATGTATAAAGTAAAAGTTGAATCAAAGTGTTTATCGATCGAACTGACGAGCTGAAAAGTATATATCTGTTGTTTATCAACTGGCAAGTAACGGGAGTGAGTGATTGGTCTGTCCTTTTAACATGGCGGACACTGGCCTCGTATTAGCCACTCCAAAACGCTCATTCCCCCATTCTGGTTATATTTTCTGGGGTGCGCATCGTAATCAACTTACCTGACGCTGGTCGTCTCCCTGTCGACCAAAGGATCTCGTCGACAGGGTAAGAACCACGAATAGCCGAAAATTTAAGCACCTTTTTTGACTTTTTGGATATATTTTCAATGAATTGATGTTAAAAATAATGCTGTAGTTGATAAAACAAAATAGACCTGTCAAATGACAGCCTTTATTTCTAGAACAGGGGTTGTGTCCCTTCTTTGTAATTATCTAGTTTAATAGAAGAACGACTTTATTACGTTCAAATATCCACCCCCAGACGTCTCTGGCTACTTCTAACTTCATTTGAAGATCAAAATTGTCTTAATGTTTCTAGACAAATGATTGTGGGTTATCTCCCTTCGCCCATTATCCAAACCATTGTTTAATTCAATCTGTGAAGAGTTCTAATCGCAAAGAAAACAGGACAGGGGCGGTAACCTTGTAATATTCTCTGATAACGACTACTGAGAATTCTCATAGACGTCGTTCGATGGAAGTGGGAGGAGAGGAATGACAGAGGAGTGACAGACAAGAGAAAGAGAAGAGTCACCGTCAAGGAAAGTCGTTGAAGAGAGAAATAAGACAAGTCAACTCGTCCGAAAGAGAGACAGTCAAGGCGGATGTTGAATGAAAACAAAATAACGATTAATTAATTTGACGAATCGGGAATGTTTTCTTAAAGGAAGCTATACTTGCTGTAATTATAATTAAGGTTTTTGGTGTCTTTAAGTGTAGTTGTACGCATGGTTTGGTTTAATGGAATGTTATTCATTAAATGATGGTCCCGTTGTAAAATTAGATGAGCAGATTATTATTGTTGTTGTTGCAACATGACTAACCCAACATGAATGACCCAAGAAAGCCTATATATAGAATAACTTTTTACTCGTTGTCGACTCGCAGTTAATGGAATTCTAGCTTAATACTGACAAAACTAATCACGTTCTTGGTGCAGGTTTCATGCCTACTGCAGTACACAAAAGCATAGTAAAAAACAAGTATTTAACCCATGTGAGAACACATCTGATCGGGGTCTAAGGCCATAATGTTACTTTTGTGCCTGATTTTATCTGAATTTTTTTCAAAATGTTCTATTTATTGGTTTAAACTCATTTATCATAAACCACTTTACAAATTATGAGATAAAGATAAAACATCAAAAAAACAATGTATTAAGTGACCGAAGTATATCCCCCAAAAGATACGTTTTAATCTCCCCTAGCTGTCCACCTTCAGTGCTATCAGCTCACTACGATCAAGGCTGATGAGAAGGGAAATTTTATGGAATTAGCCGTGATCTGGAACATTTCTCTGGGCTTCCATTAGAGAGTTAGGGCGGTGCGCGCTGATTGGTGGAGACGATGGGACATTGTTTTGATACTAAACAGAGCCTTGCTGAACGCAATAATCAAAGGATTTTTTCCCTTGAAGCACTTAAACCTACACTTAATCTGACTGACATGAACACACTGACACACACGCTAACTGTCACATACATTCACCCCATCATCCACTTTAGATAATTTGGATCAATCTGTAAAGTGTGGAATATAGTTTGAAATGGAGAGATTGGAGGGTAAAAAGAAACAACAGCATGAAGAAAGTTTTTTGTATCTTTGTAAAGAAAGAATGTTTACAGTTATTGGATGGTGTTTTGATGTAGATCCAATCATTTTCATTCTGAGGAGGTCTACAAAATTAGTATGTATACAGGGAGAGCCAAAACTTTTAGCCTGCCTCGATACATTTTCCCTGTCCCTTTTATTTATAGAATAGATTATCTTTGATAATATATTTTCTTTTTAATATTTGACCAAATTATTCCATTTTTTTCAATAAATTTAAAAAAACATGTGACTTTTTCCTGAGTACTGGTGTGAAAGATTTAAAACAGTCTCTCCGCTAAATTAAAATTAAATTATATTGACAGAACAAGTTAGAACACAAAAAAGTATTTTTTAAGCCACATGACGTCTGCCTAAAGAATTTGTCGATACTTGAGCACGTGTGAGGTGGTGTGACGCCAAGGACGATTGTATGAAGTCTTACCGAACATGCAACGTCCCAACTCCCTTGACTGGATGCTGAGTGGCTTTTTATGATGTGCATACTTTTTAAGTAACACTTTGGGATAATGTCAATATCATTTATGCTCTTTATTTCACACTCCTTCTTATTTTTATATGTGATTGTCAACATATTTTTTATATATTCATGCAAAGCAAACTATCATTTTACATTGTATTTTATTCTATGCACAAGTGTGATAATTCCATAGCAAACGAAACAAACAATTAATACAAGTTCTCTTTTTTCATGCACCCTATGAACTCACATTTTTATTTGCAGAATCAATAGCCATTATTTGTTTGATTATTTTTTCATACAGGTCAGTTGTGCATTAATTGCATATCCTAAAACATTGAATTTTTTTCCCCTCTCATACTACAATCGTGAACTGTGCGAGACTCTTCAACATAAAAAGGAACAAAACAATCAGGACATTAGCAATTAACAACAAACAACACGTGTGCTTAAAAATCAGTTTTTGCCACAAGCTATTCTTTGTGATAGTCGCTGTACTCTCTATAGAATGTTCCATGTCTATTGATGGATGCCATCAATGAGATCCGTGATGATCAGCAAACTAAACACAACATGGTCCGATTGCCACGATTCTCCTACCACTCACAACCTCCGCTGTTTGTTTGGTCAGCGTGTCGGACTGGCCGCCAAATTAATTAGATCTACGCTGTGGATTATTGGATTTGATAGAGGCTGGCTGACCACTCCTGATGGTCAAACTCATACAATTTTCAAATATTCGCCTCGGAAATTTGTCCGAGGGAAATGGACATCACAGCAACACTAGAAAAACATCCTGCAAAGTGCTCAGCTCTTATTTTGTAGCTCTTCAGTCTTTTTCTTTTTTTTCGATAATTTATATTGTTTGCTCTTTTCTATTTGAGGAAATTGAATCGCCAGTACACCGGTTTCAGACATGCGCAAAAGGTCCTTTTCTTGGCAATCTTTTGTTTGTCACAAAGAAACAAAGCGCAGTTAACCAATAATTATTTCAATTGAATGGCTGAAAGCCCGTCGAAAATACAAAAACTAGGATTACTTCCCACTTCATTTTGTCTAAAAATAAAGGACATACAAGTACATACATACAAAGGAAAAATCAGGGGAACGAAAACCAACGATAGTGGTCCATTTTCTAATAAAAAAGCAAAATGCTACCTCAGTTTGGTCAAAACAACGAATATCTGACACTTCAAAGTTATGAAATGATGCTATATTGGTATGTGTTCATTTACGCATCGATTACTTACTGGGTGTTATAGTTCTAATAAGTCTATTAAGTATTAAGATGATTCCTATTTGGCTTCAGGCTTTCACTCATCTTAACTTGCTGGTGCAGAAGTAAGATGAGCGACATGATTGACAGTTGACAGGTCCAGTTGTCAGTGACAGCTGAAGCCAATCAGACCCATCACCTACCTGTGATGACGTATGTCAGCTTGTCAATACCGTTATTTTGCACAATTAATTCTCACCTGTAGTACCCCCCCCCCGCCAACCCCTGCAAGACCGCCCTATGTAGATCAGCCCAGGAGGTTGATCTTCGAAGATTTTCACCGTTTTAATCCGGAAATAATCACTGCTGTATTGGCCTTTTTCTCGAGGCACCAACAGCTGCTTTCATACTTTATAGCGCCGATAATTCCCAAGATGTTCCACCAGAAAAGAAATCTATTGGAAGACATAATTACGTGATGTGATAGGAGAACTTTCCTGGCAAATGTGAGTGACTGATTAGTGATTAACTAGTTAACCTGGCCAGACATTGACAGGTGCTCAAAGATCTTACCTCATTTACCTTCACTCCGGCTCGTGCCACCTACATGAAGCAGCGTCCGGTGTTATAGACGTCCATAGATACATAAATATCCTCAAATTGGTACCAGTGTCGAGTTTCAGCGTGCTGTGTCAGTCACATAGGACACGTGATGTGTTAATCTCCAAACAAAACACTTCGAGACGTTAACAAAACTTTGACATATAACGGAACTCTGGTTTGGAGATATCGCTTAGAGGTTATTGGACTAGCTTGTCTCTACCGCACCCTGAGCAGTACATACTGAAGATATGATACGGGGGAAAGGCAAATTGAAAAACAACTTTTTCTGCACTTACCATCTTGGGTGGGGCCTGGGCATACCACCTGGCCAGAAAAAGTATAATAAAAGGGAAACATTATTTGATTTACCCAGGCGCGTAGCCAGGATTTTGAAATGGGGGGGGACAACGTTTGGATAAAATCAAATAATTTGTATCATAAATGGGG
>JAUUEB010489276.1:0-10768 GCA_032362205.1 Clione limacina | reverse complement strand
TTTAAAGCCTGTTATCTATATTCTTTCTCATTTTTTTTTACTTGGTACACATTCTTAAGTAGAAATAGAAGTAGTTTAGCCATTCGTTAAGCAAGTTTTCTACGTCGAGGTATATTTGTACCTCGGAATGAACGACATGTAATCGACCTTGATAACACTTATAAGTATCGATACTTTCAATTATTAATTCATGTCGCATACATAATTTAACAGATCGAAGAGTTAGGGGAACGATTAGACAGCATGTTGATTTCAAAGGCATGAATAATTGAATGACGTTTGAAACAGACAGATGTCACCGGTCGTCACAGTGTGCTATTAGAGACAATGTCGATATACGTTTGATGTCAAGTCATTATGGTGTATCATGTCATTGTTTTTGTGGTCTGTATAGAACACTTGTCATTGATCTAGCATTCATATTATAGCGGAAATAGAAAGGGAGTTGACGAGATAAATTGAACGTTAGAGAAATAAATAGCAGTCATGTACATACTAAGGAATAAGTAGGAAAGAAAGGGACACAATGAGATAAAGTCAAACATGAAAGAGGTGAAGAGAGACGGTTCAGATAGGGATAAACACAGAGAGAGGTAAAGAGAGTTAAGATAAATAAGAGCAAGAAAGAAGGTAAAGTAAGATCATTTTTCAAATTTAAAAATGTTACTAAATCTATAGTGTACCATCGTCAATGTACACAATTTATGTATGCATTCCCAAACATTGTTATTTCTAGGGAAAAGAATAAGCCATAAGAGCAATTCACCCTTGTTATATTAACGACGACTGATTTGCACTCACATATTTAGTCTTACTGGGTGTAGAATATAGAATAAAGGAATACTTATCAACGTGATTAAAAAAAGAAACAATAACAACGCAGTGACTGTTTATCGTTATCGATTATAAAAATACAATAAAACAAGTAATAGTTTGTTTGAAGCACGACTTGTGAACAGTTGTGTAGTTTATTCAAACTCACTCCACATCTCGGTGCCGGTCAATAACATATTTATCAATTAAAACCATTAGCAGTATAAAATATGCAGACTTCTTATGGTCATTCCAGACTGCCATTAACTGATCAATTAAGACATTAGTTTCTGCACACATTAGATTTGGAGAACACGTGGGCACCAACAGATACGTTTCATGACCACTTCAAAGCATCAAAGACAAACACTGGTTCCAGTTTAAGTGCAGTTCAGAACTAGCGGTAGCTTTATCAAGACGGACCAAGAGTTAATGTCGATTTTATGTCAACCGTATGACCTTTCTGAGTGGCTAATATCTGACAACTTATAGTGATAGGCAACTTCTGAAAAAAAAACACAGAAAACAAATAATCTACCACCGTTTCAACCTTTAATCATCTCTTAACACAAAATTATTATTATTTACAGCCAATCTAGAGGTATGGTATTAAGATATTTTGTTCGACGGTGAAAATCAACTTTGTTGAGATTTTCCTTATATAGGCTTTGTAAAAAACTCAGCAAAATTTATTTCCGCCGTCGAATAAAAAAATCTGAATATCTCTAGATTGACAGTAAAAAAATTAATAATTTTGTGTTAAGAGATGATTAAAGGTTGAAACGGTGGTAGATGCTTGATTTCAATCTTGTCATATAACGTCATTCAAGATGGCGGCTATTTACATATTTTGGATATTTTTAGTCAAATCCATACATTCAGACATGCAAAACATGATTTGTAGTGGTATTTCAACATGAGCAATCCACTTTTGTGGACATTTTTTGGATATTTTGGTAAAGTTTGCCAAAATTTGATAATTTAAATTTTAGTGTTTTTTTGTAAAAATCAGAAAAAATTGTTTTGTCCATAGATTATTCAATAAATTAACTGTTTTTTCAATCAGATATTTACCCCTAATGCTGAACATCAAGAGGATTTAAAAAAAATGATACTTGGCAATGCCATGTATTGTTACCATCGCAGTTTTTGTCTCCCTTTAAAGTCCTTTACAAAATCTGCTGACTCGGCATTTCCATTAGGCATAATTTCTCAATTTTTTCAAAAAATGATATCATATGTACGAGAAAACTAATGACGAAGTTTCAAGATGTAAATACATTTTCGCGTAACTTTTGCCACTCAAGCAAATACATGCACTCAAAATTTAAAGAAGTTAAAGGACACAAAGGCTGTATTAGTACTAGCTATATCAAATGAAAAGAAGAGACTATGTTAATTTTTGAAAAAGAATATGTTTTTAAAAAGTAGTCAGACATAACATAGGAGAAAATCTCGTGTTAAAGAAAGATAAAGATGATTCATCTAAAAGAGGAAGTAGAACTAGAAAAATGAAACAGCGAAAGCCACAGGAACATATAAGAAAACATTAAAAGTAATAACAATTCCTAGAAGAGATAAGAATTGAAATTATAACAAAGCTACCACATGCAATCTATGATAGCGGTGCGATCCCGGAAGATTTATTTTTTATTTTTGTATTATTTATGCACATTTGTTTATATAGCTCTGTCCGAAGCGACAGGGGTCATCGAATGTGAGGAGCATAGATAGAACAACCAGCCAGTCTTTTGACTAAAACATATAGTTTCAATAGTTGACATATAGTTTTAATTTGTATATAAAAGCATAACACCAGGGATACCTCTTACACAATTCGGCTGTGCTCTGATAAAGGCACAATAAATTATATTTTCACCATATCAATGCTAACGAAAAGATTTTTGAAGTAGACAAATCTTTATTAATACTCTATTGATTACTTTAAGGCTTTTGACAAAGTAAAACATCAAGAATTTGTTTATGTTCTGGGAAATCTGGATATTGATGGAAATGATATAAGAGTAATTAGAAATCATTTCTGGGATCAGAGTGCATCTGTAAGAATATAGGGGGATATAGTGAATACAATAAGATAAAATGAGGAGTAAAACAGGGATGTATTATGTCATCATATATTTTCATATTTGACAGTGAAACAATTCTTAAGATTATAGAAATCCCAGGCCTAAAAGTAAGTGATGTACTGTAGATGTATGACTAAAAATAAAGAAAAGAAAAGCAATAGCTATGGATCATTTTCAAAATATGAACCCAATACTAACAAAACAGGAATATATCTCTGACAACTAAAAGAAGGGTTCTGAAAACTTATGTGCAATAATTTTATAAAGCTGTGAGTGTTGGACAATTACAAAAGAATATAGAGAAAAGATGGAGGCAGTAGTAATGTGATTAATCGGAAGAATCTTAAAGAAATCCATTAAGTATGTATTCAAAGAAGCCAACATAGATAGATCTCTAATAATAATCAAAAATAGAAAGTAACAAGACATGTTCTAAGTGAGCCCCTTTTTCTTGAAATGCACATTTTTACTCGTTCCTCAAAATGCTTAATAATTAAAAAATTGTTAATCAACAAGTCAATAACTTTTGATTATTCTGACCATATTTGATATTTTAAATATTATTAGATGATCTTTCATAGTTAAAAAGTTACAAGACATTTTCTAAGTGAGCTCCTTTTCTTATAATGCACAATTTCACTCGTTCCTCAAAATTGTCAATAACTCGATGACATTGTTCAATAGAAATTTCTCTCACACATTGAGTGATTGTGTCACGTAGTTTACAAATATGGTGTAAATAAAGAAACTTCCTTTCAAGTTTGGTGCAAATTGGTGCAGATTGATGCAAAAACAAAAAAGGTATGAGCATGTAAATGAACAGTGTCATCGCGTTATTGACACTTTTGTGGAAAGCGTGAAATTGTGCATTTAAGGAAAAGAGGGTCACTTAGAACATGTCTTGTAACTTTGTAACTATGAAAGATCATCTAATAATATTTAAAATGTGAAATATGGTTAGAACAAAGATCATGCATGTACATTTCCAAGTGCTTCGTGTTATTTGTTCAGAGGTTATTGACTTGTTAATGGGTTGCAGGTTTTTCTGGTCAGTAGGTACTAGTGGGAAGATTCAGGGGGAAAGAATAAGAGGTAACTAAAATTTAAAATGTCTTGAAAGTTAAAATTGTTACAGAACAGATAAGACAGGATAACATAAGATTTTAGGTATATTTGATGACAGTACTGAATGGAGTGCAATGACCTCCATTGCCTGTTCCAGATATGGGACTTGAGAAGTAGTTTTAATTCATTATAGTTTGGTTATTTGTCGTTACAACAACTTCATTTATTTTTGTATTGGCAATTTATATTGACCAATGGCGTGATATCAGCAATGTACATGTTTTATACCCGATCTAAATGTTGATACTCCCTTTAGATAAAAAGCTTTATGATGTGTGATCTAAAAGTTATAAACTTAAATCCAAATCATTTTTGGATTTAAAAAATGAAGTTTCTTTTTGTTTGTGGTTTTGCATTTCAAACACCTTGGCCTTGATGCGCTTAGGCTCCACAGTGCTAATAAATTCACAAAGGGCAACAATTGCAAAAATAAATATGAATGTCATTATCATTTTGACACAAGCTGTCACCTTACACGACATAAACACAGTTTATGTCAGAGTGGGTAATTCCCTAGATGTCTCGGGTGGTGTTCAGAATTTACAAAAGACAAATAAGGACAAATGGCTCCACCTAGCGGTACGCGCTCCTAGCTGTGAATCGTCTCCCGCTGTGGTGTTGTGATTGCCAACTTGCATTGAGATATCAGCGGTGTAGCGCAAGAAATGTTGTCGCTACGCTAGAAATGATATTTCTTTTAAAAATGGACAGATAATTCACAATAACCCCAACTTATATTTTAAAAATGTCAAATTTAAAATTTGGTACCGGCATTGAAGAGAATAATATTGTTTGAAATAGGACTATTATCCATTCTGTAAAATACGCGAAGAGTTTTATTCTAATGGGTGTATGAATGTGTTATTCTATTAACAAATCATCATGTTTTTAATCATGCTACTGAATAACTTTGTCTTTTTCAAATGCCAGAGACCATTGACTGACATACGTCTTTTTTATTGATGAAAATTATAACATATTAGTAAATATTGAAATAATCCCAAATAATTGAAGGGCCCTTAGCTTTGAAACATGAATTGAGCAGTATAAAAAACCCTGTCAATGGGACTAACGGTTATGATTTTTTTTTAATTTATATAGCAATGGTTATGAAAGCACATCAATTTATCTAAAAATGGTATACAAGCAAGTTTCGTGAACGAGGCGGATTTATTTTCTTTCAAAATGTTGTGGTTTAGCACATACAATATTTCTTTTCGTAGCAGAAAACAAAGACGTTAAATTGAGATATGGCTTTCATATTTTATGTTTTTAATTAGCAATCTAACAGAACTGTCTGAAATTGGAATAAGTTAAGTCTTCAACATTTGTGCTTCATTTACCGCATACCCGCTCTTCAACGAATAAAATCCCCTACTATAAGTAAAATACCTACAGGTAGATTGAAACATTGACTGAACGGTTTCGCGGCGGGCTAGCGGAACCATCTCTTCTGCTGTGACAGATTCGGCGCGATAATCATCGACACCTCGTGCGGTGCTTGTCGTATCAATGTCGGAGCAATTACTCCTTGAGCTCCTCTAAACAGACAGTCTGCTTCGCCAAATATCAGCGTCGACGAGAGAATGACAAAATGAACTCAGATTAAATTACACACTCCTTGGATACTTGGTGTCAGGGGATATACATGGATTAATCACCTGATCGTGACGGATTAACACTTCTTCTGTTCTAACTTAAAAAAAGGTGTTTAACTTTTAAGACAGCATTCAATATAAATTCCAGGAGCAAATAAATCATTTACACTACATTATATAATTATCTATATTACCCAGTTTCGTAAAAGGAAGAAATATAGAAAGTCATCAATTTAAACTATTCTAATAGTTTAATGATATCTTCATTATATTTTTTTCACCAGATCGTTGTCATAGTAACCATAAAGGAAAACAAGAATTGTGAACATTAATGACAATTTTTCTATTGTCCCATACACAAAGTTGTGACAAAAACATCATCCAAGAATTGATTAATTGACAAAGGAAAGAAGGAGAAAGGATTTTTATGCATTAAAATGTGTCCTTAAAACAATCTTTGCGACCAACGCCAAAATCCGGGATTAAAATTCAAATGAAGCCCTGGATAGAAGTGTTCTTAAATTGATTGATGGTACTGTCTGGACTGATGATTGATTTATGACGTGAACAACGTGTTTTGTTGGCAAGCCATTGAATGACAAAAACTGAATTCTCTTGACGTGTCCTGTCGTTTTTAAAGAATTCTTTTTAAAACACATACACATTTTAATTATGAAACTAGTGATGTATTGAGTTCATATGAGCACTATCGACACATAATATTACCATCATTGTCGTCATAATTATTCGAATGAATCACCCTTTGTGGGTTCAACGCTTTATAGTTGAAAAATTCGTTTAAAGTAAACCTTTGTTCGCAATCAATGAGTATAATATCATTCCCAATACATGATGAGGGAAAAACCAAACCAACAAAAGAAACGAATTCCAGACTATTGCATAAATCATGTGATATATTAAAGAGTGATATAAAAAGGCTAACCGTGCATTCAAGGACTGTTAACTAAATTCTTTTATTGGATTATCGAAATGGAGTACATTCAGTTTTCAGACACCAGGTAAGTACATTTTTACATTTATACATAAAACACTCTTTTTAAAATTCGAAATGTGACCAATCTAGTAATAAATTATAAACTTGAAGTTGAAAAATACTTGTCTGATGGTCGTCGTTTTACTTTCTACGAATACTCATTGTTTTAAGTTGTACTTGTTTTGATATCTGTATTTTAGTTAGTAAGATTTAAATGAATAATTTTTAGAAGTTAGATAAAAAAGGCAGTTTTTAATCTCTCCTTGACAATTCTTAAGTTCTACTTTAATTTGATTCAATTTTGTTACAATCAAATTCTAAACAGTATTAATAATGCCTATATCATAAATGCATGAGAGAACGAAAATATAATTTTTGTGTTTAATAATTATCAATAAAATGTTATCTTTATGCAAAAACTTCACATCGCTTCACATAATTCTTTCCACTGGTTAATATTATTATTTATACGGAGATCTCTCATATAAGAAACTCTTGCTGAATTATATTGTCAAAAGTAAGAAAATATTATGTTTGATTGTTTTCAAGGTGTTAACAATGACGTAAAAAAGAAAGCGGATTTATTGAAATCTTAGGATATCGAGTTTCTATTTTCATATCAATTATAAAAAGCAAAGGAAGTTTAATAACTACTGACGTAAAAGAAAATGATAGGATAAAAGAGTTGGGTATATAAGATGTTCCTGTCTGATTTTCTAAGTCTTTTTATATTGATATTTTGTCTTCAATTCTATACTTAAGAAGAAAAAAAATGATTGTAAGTCAAGTCTTCAAAAAATTATTATTCTGTCTGAATATGTTTTCTAAAAGGTTTTTTGCTTCGATAGTGTTTGTCATAGTGTTTGTCATATTGGTTGTCATATTGTTTGTCATATTGTTTGTCATAGAGTTTGTCATATTATTTGTCATATTGTTTGTCACATGTTCAACATTTTTAACTAGTTGAAACGAGTGAGGATGTTTGTCTGAGACTGTCAAATAATTCAATTCGGTTTTTTTCAAATATATCTCTGTTTTAAAACTTCAATTCGTTCACATATTAAAAAATAATGAAGAATATTTGAACAATTTAGTCAAATACTGACAGAAAAAAAATTCCTAGAAAATTAGAACATATCAAAAGAAGTGTGAACTTTCTTTACATCTCTTTCGATTTTTTCCCTTTTTTCTTTTCTTGTTTTCTTCAATATTTATGTATTTTATTAATTAAATGTTCTTTCTATCTTTCTTTTGCCCTGTTGTTAACTTCTTTAAATAATTCCGTTTTGAATATTCTTCTTAATTTACGTTTTTATAGAGAGTCACGCGTTGAAGGGCTTTTTTAAATTTCCCTTTCTTGTTATGCATCATTAAGCTAACGACTTTGTGTTATTTTTAAATTATTTGTTTACCTTAAGTCTGAATGCGTGTTTGTTGTCAATATGTTTTATGCCTGCTATATGGCAATGGTTTCATTCTCTTTAATCGACAATCGCTAACAATTATTTTCACTTGACATGGTACCACGTTCTTCCTCTCCATAGATTTAACTTCAATTCTGTCTTTGTATTTCCTATTCTATTCTATTCTATTCATTACTGTAGAAAATTTCTTTGTATAATTTTTCACATTGTTTATCGCAAATTTTAAATCGTCTGAAAAAACGTGTACTATATTATAATTTTTAATTCCATTGGCATTAGGTCCTTACAAAAATAATATTAATGAATCTACACTATTCTTTTCGGATAGTAAAACGGATGCTTTGTTCATAAATCCACACTTAATACAAAAAAACGATAATTAGTTTTCTAGCGTTATCACTCATTGCCCTCTTAACATTCTGAGTGTAGCTATCTATTCATGTGAAAAGATTCAATCATCACACTGAAATATCTTAAGTGTCCAGCCGTTTGCTTGGACCTTAGATTAATCATTCTTCAGACCCAGTAAACCCATGCTGGTGTTTGATTAGATATCATTTCTAAGCTTTAGAAAGAGAGATGAGGATAAAATGAAAAAAGAACCTAAACATCAACGCATCTATGATATCTGATCACATCGTTTTTGTTGTAGATTTTTAATCATAATTTTCAAGAGAATGATATATGCAATGTCAAAAGCAAAAACACATTATTTCGTCCATATACATTTTTTTAATTAAAAAAAATAAATAAAAGAAATTACGAACAATATTCATTAGTTTAATATTTTTTTGTTTAAATTTGCGTTCAATTATCAAGAACCGGATACTTACAGCACCAAACAAAGTTCTAAATTGGACGAATATAAGATGCTCTTCACTTCGTATCACAATGGTCAATATGCTTATTTGAGTGTTTTTGTCAGTATTATCCTTTCGTCGATGTGAAATTAATATTAATGAATAATCTGTGTGACCTTGGTATCCTCTTACTTATAATGTTATGTTTTGGTTGTCTGTCATGTTTGGGAAGAAGCGTCTGCATTTAAGCAAATCGGTTTAAAACAATCACAGTTTAAATTTAAAAAAAAATAGTTTCTTGTAATTGTTGAACACAGTTTGAAAACACCATGTTTATTTAACAAGCCAAAGAGAAATACAATTTTTTTACGTTGAAATATTTTAAATAATTTTCTGTTTAACTATCAGAGTCATTATCATTCATCGTTAATTTCTTCTCTTTAATAAAGACTAAAATGTCAAGGTCTCAACGGTTTAGCATTTCACACATTTAGGTTCTTATATTATTTGTGTCCACTTTGTGTGCATCAGATAGGACAAGGCTTATTATATTCATGGAACTAGCTGTAACTTGACCATAGTTCTAAGACTCATATTTCAGGAAACAAACCATTCTTAAAACCTAGAATAAAAGGTATATCCTCTATGGAGCATGACTTGATCCGCTCACCGTAGGCCATGAAAAGTCTCAAAGAACCTCTTGAGGGTCCACCTCCTCACGGCTCTTCACTACGCTTGAAAAAATACTGGACTCTTCAACCTCAGAAAATACCTCCGTTTGCTATTAGCCAGAATGATGTTACATGGAATTCTGGACGTTCGCCAGACTTTGAGGGCTTTGTGGGCCTGTCAATAGAGTTATTTGTACTATTGTCCACGTCTTTTTATTATTTCTCTTCAGCCCTAAGACCGTTCTCCTTCTTTGTTCCGGTTGACGAATCTACAGGTGTTCGGGTGGAACTGAGCTTCACACCTGTGAAGAGCCGGTCTAAATCACAGGATTTGTAACGCCCTTGATATTTCTGTGACCCAAAGGCTTTGCTATGATAAATTATAAGACGACTATAGGTAATGTCCCTGACAGTTTGGGTCACTGTAAGGACTTATTCCAAAGTTCCGGAATGAATTGTGTACTCACGTGTCTGAGTCAAGGAGAAAGTCTCCATGCTGTTATCTTTATCGTCGTATATTGTTAATTTGTTATCTGATCTTTAACAAATTAATCTTTCACTTTTAAATTGATTGTAAATATGTTGAACATATTTTGATGTATGCTAACGATAGCCCGAAACCTGGCACAAAGCACTTTACAAATCCATTATTTCCCAAAGTGAAAAACCTACAGTTCTCAGCTTTCTAGGAAGTATATACGGCGTTTTGCACGACAGACGTTCGCTTTAGTAATCTTACTATGACATGTATTGCCTATTTCAACTAGAGTGAGGACATTTTTGTTAATTTTATTTCCAAGGTAAACGCATCATCTAATGTCATGGAGGGACTCAAACAAGGGACCACTAAACCACGAGGCGACATAAACATGTCTATTTGAATTTTTGAAAAACTATTTTTTATTCTAATTTAAAAACCAGTACATTCTTCGAGCACCATATTCTCTTGAGTGCACATTTTCCGATCAAATTTTAAGGCAAAATTGAGATACAGTAGATCTACGCCTTAACTAAATGTGGTTATTATGTACGCTTTATTATGTATCGTGGCAGTACGTTATAAGAAATTGTATCTATCTTTCTATCCATCTATTTATCTATCTATCTATCTATTCATCTATTTATCTATCTATCTATCAATCTATATATCTTTCTATCCATCCATCCATCCATCCATCCATCTATCTATCTATCTATATATCTATCTATCTATCTATCTATCTATCTATCTATCTATCTATCTATCTATCTATCTA
>JAUUEB010489265.1:0-10769 GCA_032362205.1 Clione limacina | reverse complement strand
CAAACAATTTATGACATTATATGGGAACAGAAATAATTGAAATCGATATTTTTAAAATGCCATTTTACTCTTAAGGAAAAACGGGATGATTTGTGTGTAGGGTTAGGTAATGCAAAATGAGGCCCACATGCGTATAGCACATCTTTGTAGAAGTTACGTCGGCGTTCTAGATGTACGATAATTTAAAGACCTTTGATATCAACTATCATATCTATTTTCAGTATGAGCACAGGAATATGATATAACATTTCCATATGCAATCGAATACAAAATGTTTCAATTCTAATTTCTATACTGTTTGTGTCGTAGTCTTGTGGTAGCTACTCTACTCACGATCGAGAAGGGCTAGGTTCGAAAACCTGCTTTGGAAATTAAATGTTACTTGTTATCCGCCTTTAAATGCAGTGAAAATAAAATAAAGTGCTTAGACTAAGAGCCTTAAAATCATGACAATTTGTAACTTTACAAGAAGCTGATAATTAACAACTTGTCTCCTTTCCTATCAGGGTAATAATTATTATAAGGCACATTGAGTTTGAAAAAGGAACTGATCTTTTCAATTGAATAAACAAACCGAGTTTACTCGCCTTGCCTTCGATTACACTTTTACAGGCCAACTGTTGTCCTTAAATGTTCCAACAAGAGGAGAAAACATAAGTAAAGTTTTACCAAATGAAGTAACAAATGTAATTGTTTGTCGTTGTTTCTGTAAAAATGCTAACATAAAAAAAACTACATGGTAAAATGTCCTCGGTCATTATATGGTCCTGAGCAACGTCGGACAGTTTCTGCTAGTTGTTTACTTCTTTTCTTCTCCTCTTCTTCTCTTCTTCTCTTCTTCTCTTCTTCTCTATCATTTGCTTTAACCTCGAACGAAGTCAATTGTTGTTGACTGAATTTTGCGTTAGCGTAGTGCTTTTAACACACTCATGATTTTTGCCTTACTCATGTTTTGCTTAACACATGTTTTGCGTCAACACTTTGGTGCTTCCCTTCGCCCAGAGGGCGGCTGCTATCCGTCTTTAGAAGTGCTCTTTTTTAGACTGTCAGAGTTCGACAGTTTTTGGTAGGACATTTCTTTTGAATTTTGCCCAGATGATACTCTGAGCAACCACCAGGGGATCTTTAGCGTGCGACTAGCACGGGCCTACGTTTTTATCGTCCGTCTCCGATAGGACTAGGTACATGATCCTGCCTACCAAGGATCGTGGACATGCAAGTACTAGCGGTATGCAAACAACAACTCATTCCAGGATAGCTCTACACATCTTTTTACCTTGAAACGTGTGTCCATTGAGGGGGTCTAACCTACAACCTCAAGAGATTAAATATTGCTCTAAAGATCGGGTCACTAGACCACTCGGCCATCCTGAATGTATTGTAGTTTCAAATTACAAAGTTTTCTAAACTTCCTGGACCAGTCAGGGGTTGTGTACCAAATCAGCTGAAACAACTGTCCATTCACTTATGTGGATGAAACTGAAAAACGACTGGGCACGCATATCAAAGAGCACCCCCGCACGTCCTCACATGTGGGACACCATGCAGACTATAACAAACACTCGATAGATGAAGCATCAGTGTATGTGCTTCACAAAGAGGCAGACCGAAGAAGTGTGGCCGAATCTATCTATGTCCATCAAAATTTACCTAATCTGACAGAGGCAGGGAGAGGCATGTCCCCCCATCTACAAAAAGCTGCTACCCGCTGCTTTGTCATATGATCAAACGTCATCAGGTAACATGACAAGCAGTTGAGATCATTCAGCTGACGAAGCTCATCGGATGACGAGCGAAAGCTCCCGCTGAGCTTACCCAACTTTATCGAAGGTAAATGGATTAAAATCATTCTAATTATTAATATCAGTGCCAACTATTTAAGGTTAACATGTTTTCTAAGAAGACAGAACTATAAATGTGTGTATCATCAGTATACATGAGAAACAAAGCCGGACTCAAATAGAACATTTCCCAAATTTACAGTAATTTAACAAAGAATGTAAATCACAAATATCTATAAAAAACGATATATTCATCAACTAGGATCGAAACCACTCAAGCACAGTTTCCTGTTTTACAAATGTGGTCGATAGTTTATCAATCATAATTTAATGATTAACCGTGTCATAGCCACAGACAGGCCGAGTAAAGATATATTTGCTATTTTGCCCTGATCTGCCGCATTCAAAAGATCAGAAATTATCATCACTTAAGCTGTCTAAAGCAGTGCTGTACTGGGCTTATAGGCTGATTGGTATACTGTATTCAGTCTATTCAAATGCAAGTGATGTTTTAGTTGAATAGAAATAACTTTCTATAACTTTAGACAAAAGTGAGATACTTGATACTGAACGATAGGTTTTAAGTCAATTTTGATTTAAATCAGTCTTGTTTATGTTTAGTTATAAGATCACATACCTACAATTTGTTTGAAAGGCTCCCTGTCTCAAAGATACATCAATGATATGAGTAATCTTCGCAATGCCATCATCATAAAAAACATGTTCAAATGATTATATTATCTTTATCATTGAAAAAGTACAAAAACGGTTCGGTTGATTTTGATTTGAAATGGTGTTTGGGAGAGTTTGGGTTTTTGGTTTACAAGCTTGTTCACTGGAGATAGATAAAGGAGCTATTGATGTTGTACAATTCTTTATTTATCTATGTAAAACGCCTAATTTGATAATTTGATTAATGTGTTAACATTTTCATTATTAGCTTAAAAATCTGTTTATGAATAGTTAAATTTGAATGTCTCCATCTTCTCTCAACTACCAGGCGTTGTTTTTTAGTTCTATTTGCTGTTAGTTTCGCTGTCTTGTGCCTATAAACATGGCCTTAAACATGTCTCTGTACATTGAACTGCATTTGTAGTAAGCGATTATGTTAACAGTAGCATTGATAGAAGGGAAGATAATTCCTAAAGAAATGTAAATCAATATTAGCTCATGATTCCCAAAATCGATTGAAGGAAGGACATGCACAACGACTGTAGTTATACAACTGGGCAAATTACAAATAATGAAAATCACAGCTACGGAAATAACAATTTTCACAAGCATCGCTTCCTTTTTCATCCTAGCAACATTGGCGTTTGATTGAGTATTGAAATTGTTTCTGTCTCTGAATGCTGACGAAAGTTTAAGTTTCACTATTAGAGTCCCAGTACAGATAGTGGTGATAACCTGTGCAATGATTGGTTGAATCCCCATGACTACTACATTTGCAATGTCCATCGCATGCTCCTTTGTTTCCGACTTCCATCTAATCAACCGTGTCTTGTTGAATTTGAGATCAAAGGTCCATCGGAGCTCTTGTGTGCTTAGATAAGGAATGATGCATGCCACGCCCCACACAGTAATGATGCACATCACAACTAATGTCACTTTCCTGGTGAAGATTCTCTTCACTTTTAGAGGAAAAACAACACACATACATCTCTCAAAAGACAAATAGGTAGCCGCACATGTTGAAATAACGTAGAATATACCACACATAGGTAATAAGATGGCCATGATCAAGCTTATTTGATCAATTTGAAATCCAGCATACAAGCGGTCCACTAATGTACTTGAAGCCACGAGGCAACAACAAACAGATATACCAAGGTCGGAAATGGATAGTGTTAAGAATGTCAAACTCACACTTTTTTGAAAATATTGTCGGAAATATATAACGGCATTGATGATGTTAGCTACAATTCCGATTGATGAGATGAGAAAAAGAAGACCGATGCCAATGGTCAATCGACAGATGTCGAAAGCTTCAGATTCCAATATAAATGAATAATTCATGCCGATTGTTTTACTTCTTTGAATTAAAAGAAATCAATCAACGATTATAGAAAACATACTGTAAATAATACTCCAACAAATCAATGAAAACAAAATATTTCTGACGTTTTGTATGATACACTTGAAAAAGAATCACTAGTGTTCAATGTCGTTCTTAACAGATTTTGAAAATGGAGAGAAAGTCACATTGCTACATAGATCTCAAATTTAGCTCTCTCCATGCTATTTTTGTGTTCACAATAAGATTATTTCTAGTGCTTGAATCCTTGACGACAACAGAAATGCTAACGTCCAGACGCTAGTAGCTGATTCATTTCACCCCCCCCCCTCCAAAAATACATATCGGTGCAAAAAACCTTTGGCTGTAGATTGTAGTTACCAAACCAACCACATGAAAAAAAAGATTTCCACGGCGTTAAATGGAGTAATTTCTAAGATGATCTTCTATTTATAGGAAAGGTAATGATATGCTTTTGTCCCTGAGGATAACATAGGATGTTTGTCTTTTCTTGATTATAAGATCAGTGATCCTGCTTGCACTCAGGCCCGTAGCCAGGAGGAATGAGAGAATGAAACCACATTTTTCTTTTTTTGCTCAGATTCGGAAGTGAGTTTAAAAGAATGCTATCATTAAATAACAACCAAGAAAAATGTTGTCCGAGAAAAAAATATTCAGTGCTTTCCTGGACTGGAGTTCGATAGCGGTGAATAGTAGTTTGAAGTATTTCCATATAGAGCTTAAGACATTTTTCCATGATTTGGGTATTAGACATCCAATGCTCTCCTTTTAGACATGTATCTGCAACATTGGAAAAGTAATTGAGAGCTCTTTTTTCCGTGATTCGGTAATATAGGAACTCCAATGCTCTCCTCAATATGGGAGTTCAATAGACATTGGCTGCATTGTTTGTATTAAAACAGAAACTGAAGCCTTTTATTTTCGACATGCTTCTTCAGTTCGATAGACACTGATTTTAACTTAATAAGAGAGAAAGATGTGATCTATGAATTTAGGAAGATAGCTGTAAAACAAATTCAGTTTTAATTAAACCTTAAAGTATATGTTTGCAAGTCTGAAATTTTCACTGTCATCATTTTTTCATCATTCATCATCGCTATATTTTTTTGTCGATTTTTGATGTTGTTTTTTTAAGTTTAGGAGATGAATTTCCATCAAATTAAATGATCTT
The DNA here is from genome assembly GCA_032362205.1 of Clione limacina. NCBI lineage: Eukaryota > Metazoa > Mollusca > Gastropoda > Pteropoda > Clionidae > Clione > Clione limacina. The sequence goes on along the minus strand of JAUUEB010489265.1, from coordinate 5,782 downwards.
GTTTGAAACAAGAAGATATTTGTCCAATCCCGAGTATAGTGTGTACAGTAAGTAAAGGTATCGGTTATCGGCCAAATTTAGAATAAACGTATAATGTATTATTATAATAAAAGAAGTCGTTTAGACTATAGTTTAGTCCACTTCACACTGAAGAAAAACAAATAAACCACAATCACATTTTTGAGTAAGAACTTTCACCTAAGCAAGGCCTTTTCAAACAGTTTCTAAACGACTTCTTTTATTATAATGAGCTTTGATTATATCCTACGTTTTAATGAACAAATGGTATGCGAGTGTGTCTGGGTCAAAACCTCATATGGGACTAATAGGTTATATATAATAGGCTATATACTATTTGAAAAAATCAAAGCTTAAAAAAGCAAAAAGTAAGTGCAAATCGGTGATAGCAATTATTATATCATGCTTTCATTACAGACGTTCTTTAGCGTAATATGAAGGATTATCACGTCCGGCATGTTTATGAAATATTTTGCTAACATAAGAATATGTTGAATGGAAGATGACACTGTAAGCTGCGAAATTTTATTAATTATACAACATGAACGCGTTCTCTCGTGTTTCAATTACTTAAACGCACGCTATCCTCATTTGTATATTTTTTTCGTCAAATTGCTTTATAAACTTGGACAATCATATAACTATGTCTAGCTTAGTTAACAAAAATTTTATATAACAAATCAAATGTAAAATGTGGAATCTTGAAAAAAAAGTCTTCGCGAAAACAGAAATATAAGTAACATGAACAAAATCGATACATAGAAAGATACTATAAAGCATGCGTTCCTAGTTTTTCTCTCTAAAATGAAAAGGCACATAAATTACGACAATCCAAGCCATCATCTAATGATCTTAAACGGTCGAATTTTCTTTTTAAAAAAATAAATAAAAAACCATCATGTTATTCTGGTTATTTAAGAAATAGAAGACCAAACAATGAGTTGAATTACGAAGAGCCATTTTCCTCGTAAACAAATATCAATAACAACTCTTCTAAATATTGTTTTGATTCCTTCCTTGTTAATGTTTATTATATTTTCAGAGGCAGTGCGCATAGTCCATGCCCTTATTCAGAATACTTTTGTCCAACGTTTACAGAGTTCATGCCCTTAATTCCATTTAACCCCGGGTTAAAGCCACGTTGCAATTCTGAAGTCGTCCCACAGGTCTGATCTCCGACACGTTAATAAAACCAAGTGCTTCCTGTCAATGTTGCTTGAAATGGCCGATATTTTATTTATGTCTGTCTCAGTATTACACAATAACAGCCTTTTTGGGGTTTTTCTCTCCCTAGGCCTCAGTTATTTTGAGAACTAATTTAACGGTACGAAATAAACGTAATCCCTCAAGGGGGAATTTTCAAATGAAAAAAGCAAATCCACATACATTGATTTTTGAAGCCCAATGCTAGTTGTGCTTTACGCATAAATCAGAGATTATTTAACACAAATAGTAGGCAGTTCAGTAATAGAGCTGTACTCTGTATGAACGAAACGAATGTGCAAAATGTTCAAACATGGTGGTACAATTAAAATTATGTCATATTGACTTAGTAAATGCCTAACAACATGTATTTGTTAACACGTCAGTGGCCAGTAACCCGTTTAGTCAGTTTTTTAACAATGATGCTGCACGGCTGCTACTGTTGAACATAACGCCATAATTTCCAGGCCGTAGTTAGAGAAATACAAATGTAACAATTCATTACAAAAGTAACAATATTTCGATTATTTTATTTTCTAAGTCATGCCTAAACAACACGTTTCACAGAACAATACGAGAGCATTTATTTTTATATTTCTTCTTAATGGGAACATATGGTCAGATATGTTTAAAAGTTTTGTTTATAACAAAATAATGAAAATTCTAAACTAATAAGGTTGTACTAACCGTTGGTGTATACGTTCAATTATAATAGATGTATACATCGAGTTGTAAAACCATGAAACCAATAACACTATAGATACATGAATTAAGAAAACAAAACTAACAATCTAACAATAAATCATAATACATTAACTGTTACAGGTTACGTTTTAAGTAAAAACAAGCATAATTCTAACATAGCAAATTAAATTTGCAAGATGATACTGTTATATGAGTTATCGTACTAAGAGCGTATGTATAATTATCGTAAGAGAAAGGACTTTTAGTCGACGATTACAAGTTTGGCAACTCATCCGTGGACGACGAGACTAAACAAGCAATAATTACTCGCTAAATTTAAATAACGTACTCTCAACAAAGTTTTCTTACAAAGCATGTCTCATGAAAAATCGTTTTGGTCAATATTAAAACAACTGTCAACGACAATAATTTGCTATTTAAATGCACCAATATTAAGCTCAGTTTAGACCAGGTTATTTGGATTTTATCTGAGAGCTGGGCTAATAAAAAAGTTAAACACACAGACGCGATAAATACTTCGCGCATGCATAATATCAGGTCCAACGTTTAATGATGGCAACCCGAATTTATTGTTCAAGGTATAGTTATCAAAATGTGAGTATCGATATTGTCAGAGACGTTCCAATTAAGATACACGTAGATTAGAGCAAAAATGACGGAGAATAATCACAAGCAGTCATCTCAACACTTCATTACCATATACATATAATGGAACTGCACTCGCACAAAAAGCCACAATAACCTACATAAATTACAATGAAAAGTCAACCGGAAGTAACGTTCTGGCAACGGCTAAACAACCATGTGTCTACTGTCAAAAATGTATATTCTAGACGCCCACAGTATAACTTACGGCCCATAAGTTCCCTAGTAATGACAGTGTAGAGTAATTTCCCTTGGCGACATGTGCGATTTACACTTCCCTCGCTATGATATTTCTAGTTTAGTATGAGATCTAAATTATAAAGCTTCTACACTAATAAATCTAACGTTTTTTTGTTAGTGTTGTGAATCACATTAGCGCAAATAATCCGCTCGAATTTGTATATTCGGAAAGAGTAAAAAGGAGATTATTTCAGCTATAAATAGAAATAGTACAAAACAAAAAACGATTCACACGCAATATTATGCTCCCTTCTATATATTTCATTATACCCCTAGATTATGTTTCTCTGTATAATTCGATGTATTTATTAGTACTGTTATGTTATCATTACGCACATGGATCCATGATGCTTTACGCGTGCATGATTTCTTTGAATCGTCACTAGCGACGACAAGAAAGGGTAAATTTTAGTCAATCATTTTCCGAATTTTGAGAAACTACTTTAAATCATTTTTCGATGTTTGGAAAGTCAACAAACAGTGACTGTTTAATGATACATTTCAGTATCAGTACAACATCATTCAATAATAATTCAACTGTTCGCATGGAATTCAGTCTACAAAACAGTTTTCATCTCATTATTCTGTCTGCAAAAAGCTTTTACAAACTATGCTTTAGCCACCAAGGCATCTAGCCCTCAGTAATTTACAAAAAATACTACGCATATGTTTCAAAGCTAAGGAGCATAGCCATCTCTACGCACATACAAAATGTCATTCAAATGACCTAACCCAATCGCAAGCTACATATTAATGATCTTAATATCTTGGCTCTTACTCATGCGTTGGCGTTGATCACGGTCTTTAATGTCTTTAAATTGTTGCGCTTGGCAGATGGGGACCTCACAATGCGATGCTATTACTACACATAAGCTGCTTAGAAAGGGTTGACTGTTTTTGTTCACTCCTGATTAACCATTGTCAAGAAGCATTGGCATTAAGATGTCTTTATGGGACAGTCTGAGCATGGCAGTTTGTAGTCGAAAAATGTCAAGACAACACATATGTAATGTTACAAGAAATATGGTAAGATTGTTGTCGTCATCCAAAAGTTAATACACTATTATAACCAATACTTTGCGACGCCAATATTATGATTTTGATCATAGTTATTTCAATTAATTTGAAAAAAACATTATATTACGTATTTGTTGTAGCCATTTTAGAAAATATGCAGTTGATTGGTAAGCACACAACGCGAATTTGTACTGGTCGAGACAATTAATGCTTAACCCAATTTTGTAAGCAGTGCTTTGAAACACCTATGAAGTCAGACAAGTATAAACATCATCTACTCACATCTTCTACAATGTTGGAGAAACTGGTTAGGTTCCTTCGAGTGCTGGTTCCGTACCCCGCGACCGCAGAGTCAGTGAGGGTAGGTGAATACAATAAATGATAAGGCTGACTCTTGTATCTTTTTGTGAGGGTTCTTTATTTTCCAATTTTTTTGCTTCAAAGAGCCTTCATCAGGGAAAGCTACCATGTAGCTAAAAGATTGTAAGCTACATAGATAGTCAGCCTTATCATTTTTTCTACAATGTTGCAATGTGGAGTTGAAATATTCACTAGCGCTTGTAGACATGCAAATGGTACAGAAAACGAATTGTATCATTAATGGTAGAACAACTTTGTGAAATAAATTATTTTAACAGTCCATCTATAATCACATCAATGGAGCTATAATTGGGAGGGGGATGAAGGGTTTATTTTCACCCTCCTCGCCATGACGTCACCGGACTTGGATTTAATGATTTTTGGAGACAAATAAGTTTGCGTTTGCCAAAAAAAGATGTGATGAACTGACAAGTTGACTAAAGATCAAATACCAGAAAGCTCAGAATGGATCGATATTTGTCGAAAATGAAATGTTTTCCCTTATAAATATGTAGTTTTTTATACGGTAAAACATTAAGTTGTTGAGCTGTGTAGTCAAGCTTGACCGAGACGTCATAGAGACAACCTATCAACACTGTTCAGCGCAAAACTTAAAATGGTTTTATCTTAATGTTCAGCTCCAACAAAATGGTTGCTTGGACGACCCTGCATTAGATGGAAATGTAGGTCACGGCCCGAATGACTCGTAACACTTCTTTAAGGGATACTATTCACGATCAAAATTAAGTATGCTTTATGTTCGCTTTCATATTGTATAATAGTTTAATAATGTAAAGCATTATTATATTGTATGTCTATGTTATTATATCATATAAATCTCGATTTCGTTTTCTCGAACCATGTCACTCTATATATATACATTATATAAATAGTCTCTCCTATACAATCTGCAGCTACTGAAGAGTTCTTGGTTTTTTTCTTGGTCGTATTTAATGTTTCAAGACAAAATGACGAGTATCATTACCTACAGAGTAATCAGTAAGTATTTTATACAGTATATAGCTGATGTTTCAAAAACAGTAGAGAAGAATTGAGTAAAATTAACACAACAGTTTGTGTCAACATGTAAATAACTCAATGTAAAATATATTCATAACTCACAAGTGACATCGGCTGAAACATTATTTTTTTGATAACACGTTGACCTTTAAACATAAACTCATCAAGGAATGTGTCACATTCCTTCCACATTTGACAATAGTAGTTAGTGTAACTTTGAAATGCTTTATTATGTAAACAGTAAAAATGCAATTTTTTATTTAGTATTCTTTAGTACTTGAAAATTATGCTTTATGTTGTTCTTTGAAATTTCTATATTTAGTGACAAGGAATACACAGCAACAAGTGACCGTACGTAATACAAAATAATTATTATGATAAATCGGGGCGTAGTCCCGAAAATTTTGAAAAAAATATGTAAAAAATGGTGCATTTTAAAGGATCCTTGGTAAAAATCAACATATTTTCAAAAATCAAAATCCTTGCCCCCCTCACTCACGGCGTCCATGTTCTTGCGTCAACTTGAGTGGCGGGCGGCTTTCTTTGAAATGTCTTCTATTGGTTTATAAATTAA